>JAQJVL010000526.1:55536-105536 GCA_035578905.1 Stictocephala bisonia | reverse complement strand
GCGTATTTTAAGGTGAATATAAATGATGATATGAATGTGGATGAGTATAGTCTGTTTACTAACTGAGTTCAACTTTTCCTCAGAAAGGGCAATTTATTAATAGTCCTACAGCCAGGGAAACTGAGGGACCTACAGCTTTACGTGGAATCCAAACCACGTGTGTTGGTCGGATTTTCAGCTAATTGACAAGCCTGATACTTAGTTATCTCCCACATACAACAGCCGGTCCCTGACTACTACCCAACACGGACACCTAAGATTTCTCTTGTAGTGTCCACTTCAATGAAAACCAATGAGCGAACGCCATTTCGGTATTAAGAGGACCGAGCATTTAACCTATTGCCTACAATCTCCTCAATACTGTCCTCAAGTAGCTGGATTACAGCACTGCGCCACCAATGCCGACAAGTGATGTAATACTGTCATTACTATGGTTAGAATTTTGAAATAGTAGGAACTCTTTTAGTTGTTTTTAGAGGAGTGAAGCGGGCCCCTTAAAGTAATAATTTCATATCCAAATATAAATAAAATTTTCAGCAATTTTTAAACAGTTTTTTTACACAGAGATATTTCACTAACTTTAAGGATTGTCCTTAACAAAGAGATATTTCCATTTATTACAGAGCTACTAAAGAACGATATCTTAGATAACTTAGTTACAAAACCTCTTATATAACAGGTTAATTATGTTTTACCTCTCGTAATATTAGTCCTCCCATGACCTTGCCCCACCATGAAAAAAGAATAGCGTTCTTGGTTCCTTTGTAGGACTAATAAAGGTTGATCATAATATCGCATAATATATTTTTCACTACTTATATTTTACAATAGGGGCTTTAAGTTATTTATGATTAATACTGAGATATATATATATATGACAATATGATTTGGATCTTTTCCGTTAATTCACTATCATATCCATAACTTAGGTTACCTAACATAAACTAACATAACCTAACTAAAGTAGTGGTAGTGACTTAATGAACGGAAAAGGTCCTATGATTTTGTAACTATTTTTTGTGATCAAGTTACAAATAACGAAGAGCTTCTAGCATTTAAACAACAACAAAATTAGTAAAATGCATGATATAAAACGACTCTTTGAAAGTTTTTACAATATAACAAGAAATGAACTTTTTATTAAAATCTCACACGCTAACGTTTAGTTCTGAATTTCTTTAGATTTCAGTCTCTTATGACTTTAAAAATGTGAAATATCTTAATTTTGTCATAAGATCGTTTCTAATGTTTTAGTGTTAGTTTGTGTTAGTCACCCCCTTTATGAATGTTCATGTATGAGATTTTACCTTGATATAAATATAGTTTTAGCTCATTACTGATGCGACTTTTTAGAGTACAGAAAATCCTTAACTTGTTGGTATTGATCAATTTAATAATTGTTTTAATGTCTAAAATATACAGAAATACTAAAATAAATTATTACATTTTAATTTATAATAAAACTATAAAATACACGTTTTGAATCTTTAGCAATATATTTCAATATTTTTAAGTAGCTACTGAGGATTCTGAATTTTCTTTGTATTATTTTATAATTATTATTATTTTTTAAATTTATTTATGTTAGGAGATGCCCCGACCTTCTTCTTAAACTTACTCTGCCCATTCCCAGTTGACTATTGATTTATGCGGGGAAGTTATTCAGATTGAGTAAGGGGGAGAACCAGTATAGTACAGGGTGACTGTTATTGATAAAAACTTTCAGTCTAGGCCACGGTTTGAACCTGGGCTATCCTTAACCCAGTAACAAAGTCCTGACGTTTTAGACCGTTCGGCCACCGGCTCTCCAGCATAAACCTGAAAGCTTCAGCATTGTTTTCATTATATGCTGAAATATAAATCCCATGATCAAAATCCTCATCGATTTAGACACTAGACGATTTTGTGTTACCAGATGATATCCTTACATATGAAACTCCGACATAACGTTGCGCGTATTTTAAGGTGAATATGAATGATGATATGAGTGTAATTTAAGTGTATATGAGTGTAGTCTGGTTACTATCTAAGTTCAACTGTTCCTCAGAAAGGGCAATTTATTAATAGCCCAACAGCCAGGGAAACTATGGGACCTACAGAATTACGTGGAATCCGAACCACGCAGTGTTGGTCTGATTTTCAGCTAATGGTCAGAACATCCATATATACAAGCATGCGTCATATATTTTACACGATTATTAATCATAATTTACTCACTATCAGTAACATTGGATTTAAGAAACTTAAATATAACAATGATAAAATACCATATTGTATGCATCATTGCACCTCCAATTGCGTTTATCTCAGTTACTAACACTGATGAAAACAGTTTAACTGAAGGACATATTTAGAAACGTTCTTGAAAAGTGTTGTGGTTTATTGGGTAAGTGTTCCTGAAGTAAGAGAGCCCTGGACAAGGTGCAAGGTGTGCAAGACCCACAACTGGTGACCAAGGATATCTTGAGCTGACACATCAATTTCATGTAGATCTTGCACTTCCCACATGTAATTACGTTCTACTTGGCCACATGTATGAACGTGTGTAGATTGATTAATTACCACTAATTGAATTCATTCTCAATAAATATTTTTAAATTAATTTCATCAAACAATTCCAGGAATTTTTAATCCATTAACACTATGACTAAACTCTAAAATACAATAACTTTGGTTAATATAGAATTGATACTCAACCTAATTTATAGAAATCTTAATACAAAATAAATCTAACAAAAAGAAGAAACTACCAAGAACAACATTATGGAGAAAAGAAAGGAAAAATTATGAGTGGAAACAAGTAATATTTACATCTTTATCCAACCAAATAAATAGAATATTAAAAAAAGTACAAATTTCAAATTAGCATTCAATTCAAAATCCAAAATCAAAAACATACTAGGAAATCTTAAATCTAAAATTTTAAAGACAAATCAGGAATTTATAAAATTAACTGTGATAACTGTGAACATGTATACATGAGGAAAACAAGAGGAGAAATAAAAACTCGATATAAAGAACACAAAGAAAATTTGAAATACGAACAAGTGGGAAAATCAGCAATAGCTAAACATGTTGTTGAAACTGGCAATAGTTTTTCATCCATTGACACACTTAAAGAACTACAACATTATCAGTACTTTGATGCATACGAAACAAAATTCATGAATAAATACATACAAAAATTAGGCATTAATGAACCACCACCAATTACAACATTATCAGTACCTTGATGAATACGAAACAAAATTCATGAATAAATACATACAAAAATTAGGCATTAATGAACCACCATCAATTACAACATTATCAGTACCTTGATGCATACGAAACAAAATTCATGAATAAATACATAGAAAAATTAGGCATTAATGAACCACCACCAATTACAACATTATCAGTACCTTGATGCATACGAAACATGAATAAATACATAGAAAAATTAGTCATTAATGAACCCCCACCAATTACAACATTATCAGTACCTTGATGCATACGAAACATGAATAAATACATAGAAAAATTAGTCATTAATGAACCACCACCAATTCAACATTCTCTTTTTATTTGAAATCTAATTTAGCCACATGTGTGTTTATTTTTATAGAACAAATGTTTTATTTTCTTTTTATTTCAACATATTGTAAATCTAAATTTTGTATTAATTGAAGTGAGTGTTTGATAATGACTAATTCATAATCGAATGACTCACGAATAAATTTAAAACTTTTTTGGAATGTTTGATTACTTAGATCGATTTTAAAAATAATATAGAATTGTTTAAATAATTATAAAAATGTATAATTTGATTTAACATTTACATTTTAATTGTTAATTAGGTTAAAATAGATCCAATCCTACTACTTAGCTATTTTTGTTTAGATCTGTTGTTGTTTAATTTTTACGGAATTATTATTTTTTTATTTGGCTATCAGGTATATATTTATATGTATTCATCTGTTATTTTTGTCAGTTTGATGATATTTTTTTACTATACTTTATCGCCATTTATTTATAGTTATCAGTTGATTGTTGGTATATTTATTGTCATTTTCTCAATAGTGGATATTTTTTATTGGGTTACAACATGTTAATAGTTCTGTTTGGGATTTTTAACATACTAAAATATGCTGTTTTAATATGTTTATGTTTTTGAAGTTTCCGTTGTCAAAAGCACATGATCAATTATAAATTACCTTCATGCTATTGAATAGTAATTATTTTTTTAATAAGAAAATAAATGATCAACTAATATAATCAAGCAGCCGTATATTAATACTATTTTAAAAATTTTCTGAGCTATCATACTCTGTAATATTATAATTGCTCATAATTTTCCAAACCTGAACAATAAAATTGTACGAGAAATAAAAAAATCCCTTCCTCATGTTTTAACTAACAAATATTATACATTTTATAATTTCACCTGTAAAAATACTTAAGAACTATTCTTCATAAGTCATTGTTTGTCATGTGGTCAACTAAAAAGAGGAAAGAAACATCTTAGTGGCACTTATAAATAGATGTCAACTAACGTACATCTTTATACATCTGTAGTAAATATACTACGTTCTTCTTGTAGATTTAGGGTGAATAAGGAAAGGACTGACAAGGTGCTGGTCCTACCATCCGCATAACAAACTGGAGGAATAACTACTCGACAAACTAACGCAACAAGTTTTGGCAAATTTTAAAAGTGACTGGTAAACACGTTTATATCTAAAATGATCAATATATTAATTTATTTAACATCATTTTAATTTAAGAATGTTTTCCTGGAGTGTTGTTATTTAAATGGGAAAACGTACAGTCAGTAATCAGCAAAGCTAAGTGCAAACCAAATATATTCAAATAGCTACTTTGCAGTCACAACAATTTATGATGATTAAATCACAGTTCACCGTTACATTCCTGGAAACCGATTCGTCTGCCAGTTATTACTGTAACATGTTAAAGTGCTTCTTCCTACCATTAGTACTGAAATGGTGCAGTGAATAGTAAACGAGGCGATAAATTGTACTTGTGTGTTTTCCCCTGAATGTATCATATTGCTTCATATATGCAACATACTGTGTATTAAACACAACGTGGTACAGTCACTGGTAAGGATGGCAAAAATACTTTCAACATATCGATATATCACAAACCAAATATCGATCTAACTATAATATCGAAAGAAAAATATCGACATATCGGGTAAATCATACATAGAATTGTAAATTATTTGTCTGTTTATAATTATACACTAACTATTATGTCATCACCAAAATACACTTCTGTTTTGCTGTCATTATTTAGAATAGCCTACCGAGTGTAAAAATTAAACTATCCACACGAAAAGATTTGGTCTATAGGGTTGAATTAAAAAATTTAGAATAAGAATAATTATATGCATCTTTAATTACTATGTTAATTATAAAAGAATAATGTAATAACATTGTTATTTTTATTTTTTACGTTTAAAAATGCCATTAGGCTTCTTGAAACACTACAAATTAAACAAATTAATTCACTAAACCTACCTCCAATGTCTACAATAAACTTTTTTAGTGCGTTAACCTAAAGTAAAAAAGTTTTAATAAATTTACATTATTATTTCAATGCATGTTTTGTACGCATAAGGGGCAATTTAAATGTGTTTTTTTTTCGAATCGTTATGAATTTGAGGACAGAGAATAACGTAACGTCAATATTTAGTGATATGATATACCTGACCAAAATGTTGATATAGCCGATATCGAACGAAAATATCGATACTAATATATCGATACATCGAAACATATTTATCGATATTTCCGATATATCGTTGCCATCCCTAGGTGTGGACAACGATTCTAATTATGCTCACTGTCCACCGAAGTTAAACCGGTAAATAATTGTAAGAAGCTTTGTCAATATCTACAATAACGTCGTATTGATTTGGATTGTCAAATATTCAGCTTGTTTAATTATGGTTTTTGAAAACTTAGTAATTTATAAATTAACAACATTTAAACTGTCGAGCAAATGAAATAAAAAATGTAGTAAGACAAAAAGATTTTACAATACTGTATATTAATTTATTATTAGTTGAAATATCTTTAACAGGACGTAATAATAGAGTTAATTGATACTTTTGAATAAGTAATTTACTATTTATAACCGTGAATTAATCCGTTGGTTGGGTTTAAGTGCAATGAATGTAAATTGAATAGTATAATAAATGGCCAATTAAAACTACACGGCAGTAGAGAAAATGGAGGTAGTTGTAGTTTTCTGCAACAATAACCTAAAGTGCCATTTCCCACTGGCCAGCCCACCTGAACTCCCACGGATGTTATACTCCAGACCTTATTGTTCTGGTTTCTATATAACCATTTATATTTTTGTTATATGGTTCTCTATTTTATGGAAACAACAAAATTAGTATAGAAACTGCATAGCTCTACAAGAATTTAAATAATTTACTCATATTAATATAAAATATATGATGTATTTTTTATAGTTGTGTAGAGACGATAATTTATTTGATGAGGGCAATTTTGAGGTGTTTCCACTTACTGCACTTTAACTTATACTCTCAGGTTTTGGGATCTTTTCCGTTAATTCACTACAACTACTTTTTGTTTTACTTCCGTTAATTCACTACCGCTTGATAAATATTGTATTGCTCTAAAAATTGTTCCCCGCTCATTTTGACATGCACTGTAAAATTTCTTATCCGATATCGCTGGCCTTATCTTATCGCTTTCCAGCAACTTACACATGGAGAGCGCATTCGGTGATAAATTAACCATTGAATTTACCAGTTTGTGATCAACTTTAGCCATATATTCAAACTTAACCTGACCTAATCCAACCGTAATTGCGATAAAAAAGTAGTGATAGTGAAGTAACTGAAAAAGTAGTGGTAGTGACTTAACGGAAAAGGTCCCAGGTCTGTTATAAAGCCTTAGTCAACTAAATCTACTGATTTGAGGATTTATGTAACAGTAAAAATATTTATTTCCAAAATTAGCCAAAAGAGGGAGCTTTAAGCCCATATATAGGTTAGAGAAATGTTATTTGTATATACAAAAATTTTAAAAATGTAATTATGAGTAAATAAAAAATATACAATAAAAAAATTGAGTAACATTTTAATAAAGCACTCTTTATACATTTTTACGATAAAACACTAACCGATTTCGGATCTTAGGCCATCTTCAGAGTGTAAAAATATATAACCTACATGAAATGAACAATTGTAAAAATAAAAAGGATGAAAATATCGTATGATTAATCTAGCGAGAGGGTAAGGTGAATTATACTTTTGATTTATTATGTTTTTAATTCCTCTTAATCTTTTACATGTAGGATTTTTAATGTTAATTTGTGTGTTTAATATGTTCTGTGGTTCTTTGTAATTGTTTATATATGTATAAATTTTCTTTGGAATTCATTTTTTCTACTTTCTTTTCAATTTCCAAAATTGTAAACTTTTCATTGATATTTTGGTAACTGTGATTTAACTGGAGAATATGCTCAGCAACGTTTGATTTGATTGATGTTGAGTTGTTGTTTCTCATGGCTTGTATGTGTTCTTTGTAACATGAACTAAACGTTCTTTCGGTTTGTCCTATGTAGCAAGAATTGCGTTCTGATCATTTTATTTGATACATTCCAGATTTTTATTTTCTATATTAGATAGTTTGTTAACCAAATAAATAAACGTTGTTTTTCGTTTTATAACTGAGTGTATAATTACTGTGTTGAAAAGTTTTTCTAATAGTCTTATTCATTTTTGTATTTTAAAATGGAAAAAATAATAAAAATAAATAAAAACAAAAATATTAAATTAAAGTAATCTTGAATATTAAAAAATTTTTTTTTTGTGACCTTACATTAATGTTGGGTTATTTTGATTTTTATTAGTATGTTGAACGGTTTTATGACATAATACTTATTTGTACTTTTAACAATTTTTAATAGATTCAATGGTAACTGTAAACTTCAATATTCATAAAATTATAAATAATGGCTTTAAATACAATTTATTTTTTAAATTTTATGGTCTTTCGTGACCATTTTTTCAGGTGCAATAATTTTGAGTATTCCATTTTTTTTTTTTTTTTGCACTTTATGGTATGATATTACTTTTCCCAGTTTTAGCATAAACTGCAATACTTTGATGTTTGTATTATTTTATTTAATGTTTTATTATATATTTTATTTTAAATGATATGTTTAGTTTTATCTGTTTCCACATGATATGTTTAGTTTTATCTGTTTCCACATGATATGTTTAGTTTTATCTGTTTCCACTGTTCAACAAGTCCTCGGTGACCAGACCTAGTTAGTAAGCTGTAATTTGTTTTAAATATTGACGGCAATAGTATTATATTCTTTTTACCGTAAAACTATTAATTGTTATAATATTATATAATTAACTATTTTGCATCTTGTGACTACTAATAATAGCAAGTTGTATTATTTTTAGAAATAATCTCTTATCTTACTCTCCCTTTCTTATATATTGTAACATAGGGGTCTTGTTGAATGAGATAGGTTGTTTATATTAGCATGCATAAAGATTGTCTAATTTTATAATTTAAAAAAATTGTTGGTTGAACTTATTGGTACAAATCATCGAAAAATAATTGTAATATTACGTTTTTGTTTTTAAAATTAAAACTTCACTCTCAAGTTCACTTAGGATTGCAGACATGTACGCGAACTATATACAACGAGTGAAATTCGGAGCGTTAATTAAGTTGGAAATTCAAACCTTGTGCTTTAGTCTCCGCAGTCCGAAGCCTTATCCACTGAGCTTCGGAAAAGTGTATAGCTTGTTCTCTGGCTATTTTAATACGTAATTACATATATTGTTAGGCACAAACTAATAGTTATTTGCTTATAAAAGTACTCCGTATATTTATAAATAGTAAAAAAAGTACTACATAAATTAATTTGTAAATTCTTCCTGTACAGTATTTACAAAACTCGGCCTCTACATTTGTGAGTTGTTTGTTACGGCTTTTTTTGTTATTTTTACTACCACAGTAATATTTTTATTTATTTAAATCATATTAATAGATGAAGTATTAAACCATGTTTTAAACAAATTGTATTTTTCTGTAATTATAAAGCGTATCTGATATATGCAAAATATGTATTTTTAGAACGTTTCTCTGTTGTTATAAATAAAATTAAACCCTTACTACTAAAAACACCACATATTTTTAGAAATGTTCCCCAAATATCACTTGGGAGAGTAAAAAATTAATATACTAGACATGTTAATTACTTTTTACCTATAAATGTAAACAATTTATGTTTCAATAATTGGCAACAATCCGGTCACTCAGTTTGCATATATTATTGCTTTTGCGTTTCAATCAGCAGCAGTTGTCGCAGGCTTTTTGCCCACAGTTCAATATACCCACGGGGATGGCTTGCATAAATAACGGCGGTGCAGGCTCTTTTAATATCGCACCACTATTGTTGTACGAAATACAACAATGTACTGCAAATTGATTGTGAAAACAATGGAAACTGCTGTTTGTTGTTATTTTAGAGATAACAGTAATAGAGGAAATATATAAATGGAACTTGTAATTGTTCAACGAGTTTGTTCTTTTATATAGTTTATGATAGCAAACTATTTAAAATTAATTAAGATGCCATTGATATGATATGTTTGCCTATAGCTCACATTTAAAAAATAACGGCTTGGTACTTTTTTATATAAAACTTATATTGTTTGTTTTTGTATAAAACTTACTTTATCTGTTTATATGTTTGTCTTTGTCAGTTATCCCCACCTATGTCCCTCCTCACACACCACTTTGGTCATAACTGGTCTGTTTTACCGTCCTTGAGCTTTTGAGTTTTGACGGCTTGTTCGTTGGATACGTTTTTGTAACAACTTAAATTTGGTATTTTTGTGATTAAAAATTGACATAAGTTTTATTAGTTTTAATGGTAATTACGATTTAAAATGGGATTGAGTGAAACTCGGCTGTTTGTGTGTACACCGTATGTGTATTGAATATTTATCGGCAACTTTTTATCCTACGCCAGTTCAAAAGATTTATTCCCATCTAAATATCAGTTTGTTGTACTGTTTGTAATTTTATACCCAATTTGTTCTAATTTATCACTTGTAGTGTTGTTTTATAGATTACATTGTTGCTTAAGATTACCCACGATTATTTTTTATAATTATTTTATTATATTTTGCAATTGTTATAAGCATATACAACTGTGACATGTTTTATGACGTAAATAATGGAATTAGGGTGTAAAGTTATTGTAAACAGGGTTTATATGTATTTTCAAGGGCGATGTCTTATTCAATACCTTAGTGCGTAAAATAACTAAAAAGATTGTTTATCAAAAACATTTTTTAAAGGATAATTAATTTGAATAAATATTTGATAAATTGAAGTACAATATCCTTAAATAACATTTTCTGCTCTTTTTATGGAAATCAAATGATTATATAATAAAATACACCATTTTTACTAAACCTGGTAAAAAAGAGTTTGAGTAGGGCTAAGTCATCACTTATTCAAATCAAAGTTAGTCCTGCCGAGTGAAGTCTGTTTTCCCCAAAAAATATTTGATTTTGTTGTTTAAAAATGCTAATAAGGTAAGCTAACTAGCCTTCAAACAACAGGTGGATACATGCACCTTAGTTGATAAGCGACTTATTCCAAATGATAAACAAAATGATAACAAATTTATCTTACTGTCTTAGCCTATGATCATTCATATAATAAGTTTTTACATAGTTTTATTTCAATTGGAGAAGCGTTTTATAAGTATTAATTGATGTTTGATTTGTCAGTCGCTTTTTGTGTTGGCGTTTTTGATTTTTACTTTTTTTTGTAATATGAGTTGAAATTCGTAAATTGGTGTATTTGTCAGCCTTTATGATTAGTATGAACGATTGTGTAGTTTAATACCTCGCATTTCCGCACATTACTACGGAAAGGTTTATTAATAACTATGGTGCTGTTTTTATTTTTTTTAATATAGACAAATTTTTATTTTATTATTTTTTAATGGTAGGCTGATTTTCTTTTAGTTTTAATCTACCTATTCCCCACATACTAGTAATATGTGCAGGAACTTATCAGACAGAGCAAGGGGGAGAACCACTACAGTATAAGGTGAATATTACTGATAAAATCTAACCGTCAAGGATATTATCCTTAACTCAGGTACAAAGTCCTGACTCCTTACACAGTTTGTCCACCGGCCCACCCCAAAGACGTAAATTGATTCACTGAATTTACTTATGGCATTAGTAATATGGAATACATTAGTTGTAAAAATTTAAAGGTTTGTTTAATCATGATTAGGAAAGGAATAAATTCTACCCTGAAGACGCATACAGTGGTACTCCTGATTCTGATAATAAAAAAATACAATAAATCTTTTAACGAATATTTTAAATAGTACAACTTGTTTTTGTGTGCGTACATATTAATTACAATAATAATTATTTATTTGCATTCGATGAATAACTCGTTAATTGTAGTAATTCACAACAATTGATCAAATTTAATATGTTAGTAAATTATACAAAGTCAGTAAAAGTAATATAATAACAAATATTTTCCATTTAAAGGAGTACTATACAATTTTCATTTGACAAATAATCTCTATAATGTTGTTGAAAAATATAAAATTATTTAAAAACGTAAATAATTCATCATTATGAAAGTTTGATAATTGCTAAATTAATCGTAGTGATTTACGTTTGAAATATAATGAGATGTTCACAATTTGGTCAAACAGAAGGCCTACGTAAGTACAAAAGTGAGATATGAGAAAAATAAAAAATATTTATTATATTAAATATTACTTCGTTAGTCTAAACCAACCATATTAGTTGAGCTGTCATTTATTTCATTTATAACGGTCAAAATATCGACAGTTGTTGGTTTTAGACCACCTGGGACTCGTGACGTCATTTGGGAAACCAACGTAGACGGAAAGTACAGAGATAGTGTGGCCGATAATGGTATTACATTACATCATCGAGAGAAGTACGATATACCTGCGTTATATATTTTAGAGTTTGGAGAGAATACAGAAATAAGAAGACCAGAATCTTAAAAAAATATTTAAAAAATTAGAGGGCCGTTAAGATTTTTTCCCACTTAGGAGTTGTTATTGATTATTGTTACTGATCACGGCAGCCACCGTCGGCACAGCCTAGGTTATTGCTCCACATACCTGCAGGGATAACCGCCCGCGGGGCCAAGCCAGGTCTTCCGGGAAGGACTAGAATGGCAGATCATCCGCCTGTAGGTGAATCGAAGTCCTTCATTTGGAGTCGAGAAGTTCTAGATTGTTCTCCAGACTCACCAACGGCAGTTCCAGAATCTTCTGGGCTTCCACCTCTGGGTCATATAAGAACACCCTTCGGCCGACCTGACAGACAGTCAAGAGTCAGTGTGTGAAGAGTTAGTAACAGCCAGTGAAGAGTCAGTGAATGACAGAGTCAGCCCAGTGCGTGTGATAGTGACAGTGCAGTGACAGTATACTGAGCAGTGTCGGACACTATGTGGACAGTGTGACAAATAATATATTGTTGTAAATATTAGTGATTAACTTTAGTGTCGAAGTAATAATTTAAGTTTGTAAATATTTCATAGTGTGTAATTTAGTGATTTAGAACTTGTAAATAAAAGTAACAATTAGTAGCCAGAAGTGGAATCGCCTTATTTATTTAGGATCCCGTTGGACTATAACAATATTATTAACAAGATACCGTTCACAGAGATATGATCGAAGATGAGGGGCGAAGGAGTGTGATTGTAGTATATGAACGACTGCTATCATTGTTATCAACTAAGGTCAAATCAAATCAAATCAAATCAAAATTTCTTTATTGCCTTTAAAATTTACAAGCATTGGTATGGGTCACATCAAACAATACTTAAATTTACAAAGAAATACAACTAATTAAATCAAAGTTGCTTAAAACTGCTTAAAACAAAATTATGCACATAAGCTATCATTTAAATAGGCTTGAACACTGTAGTAGGTTTTTCCTATCAAGAATTCTTTCAGACCCCTCTTGAATTCACTGACTGAATTTACTTTCTTGAGATCGTTTGGTAGGGCATTGAATAGCTTTATGCAGGTGTAATGGGCGCTTCTTTGAAAAAATGTTGTTTTATGTTTAGGTATTAGAAGATTATTTTGGTGACGGAAATTTAGGCTACCGATCTTGAAGCTGGAAAAGAATCTCTATTCTTCATGTAAAATATTAAAGATTCAAAAATAAATAAAGAAGGGAATGTTAGAATGTTATTACTACGGAATGTAGTCACACAAGATTCCAGTTGTCGAAGGCCAAAAATAGTACGTATAACCTTTTTTTGAAGGCAGAACAAATATTTTGTGCTTAAGCACTCCGAACCCCAAATTGGAAGAGCATAGACGAGGTATGGTAAAAAACAACCGTAGTAGGCAGTCAGCAGAATCTCCTTATTGCAAAAAAATGACAGCTTCCTTATAGCGTAAAGGCATGAACTTAGTTTACAGCTGATACTGTGTATGTGATCTACATAGTTTAATCGGGAATTGATATGTAAACCTAGGAACTTGACTACATCCGTAGGCGAAACAGACGATTCGCCAAGTTGGAGAGAGGTGTGTGTGACAGAGTTATTTCTAATGTGAAAATTTATTAAGCTAGTCTTATCTGAATTTATTAGAAGACCATTCTGAGTTAGCCACTGTAGCAGTGAGTTTGCCTCAATGAATGAAGTAACTTCTAATTCATCTCTATTGTTACATGTAACAATGAGTGACGTATCGTCGGCGAAAAGACAAAGATCCCCCTTATTGACACTGTTGTTAACGTCATTCATAAAAAGAAGGAATAAGACGGGTCCTAAAACTGAACCCTGAGGGACCCCTGCTGCTACTGACAGCTCTTCAGAATATTGTTTACTTAAGCATCTTGAACTATCTAAGTGAGATATTTCTACCACCTGTCTACGGCCCATAAGATACGATTCGAACCAATCCAAAGCTCTTCCCCTGACGCCCATGCAATACATTTTATCAATTAGAATTCTGTGATTCACAACATCGAACGCTTTACTCAGATCTACGAAGATACCAACTGCTTGATCTCTGTTGTCAAGAGCTCTAACAATTTTTTCCACTAAAAAATACATCGCATTAAGGGTGCCCATATTTTTACGGAAACCAAATTGGTTCGGAAGGAGGATTTTACCAGATTCTAAGAAGGCAATTAATCTACTTAACACCACTTTTTCAATGACCTTCGAAAAGGTAGACAGAAGGGATATTGGTCGGTAGCTACCACAGTGAAGGGGGTCACCCTTCTTAAGAAGTGGTTTAACAATTGCTAGTTTTAATGAGTCGGGAAAGGTTCCTTGTTCAAAAGACGTGTTAATAATGTGAGCTAGGGGAAAAGATAGAAATTCCAAACATTGCTTCAATAGATTGGACGATACGTCATCCGAACCTGAAGATTTACTATTTTTGAGGGACCTAATAGCGTCTGCCACCTCACTAAAACATGTTGGACTGAGGAAGAATGAATTGGGCACTGAGTAGGAGCTCTGGAATGTGTGCGATGTGTGTGAAGAACTATTTACAGAACGGTTTCCAACGCTAGTAAAGAACTTATTGAAGATATTAGATTTAGCAGTTGGATCGCCCACCAATCGACCCTCCTCATCAGTGATATCGCCAATAAGACGTGAGCTTACTGGTTTATTGTTTTTATTTTCATTTATTATTTCCCACATGACTTTAGATTTTACTTTAGCATTGTCCATAAGGTATTGTACATTTTTACTTTTAGCATCTTTAATGGATGATCTGAAATTGTTTTTTAATGTTCTATAAGCAATTCGTAGTGGGTGACTAGCGGGAAGATCTTTGCTTCTTTCATATAATAAAACCATATCTTCTCTCATTTTTAATAATTCATTATTCAAGGTTACCTTTGAGGTCATTGTTTTTTAACTATTTTCATTTTCCTCAGGGGAAATGCACAATCCATATAGTATTTAATAAGAGAAAAGAAAGTATCAAACATTTCATTAACTGTACTTTTCGATAGGACATCAGTCCATGACTCTGATTTTAACATAAAACGGAAGATATCTATTGTACTGGAGTTTATTGTTCTTTTCAACATATGGGTCATTTGTGGAGGTGACTGGGGTAGAGAAACAGTCAGGTCCACCACCTGAGCATGGTGATCAGATAGTGCAGTTTTCAGCACAAAGGCGTTGATAACAGGATAATCTATATTTGTGTAAACATGGTCTATTATTGTTTTAGCTCCTTGAAATTCTCTAGTATACGATTTAATTAACTGAGTTAATCCAAACGACTGCATTAAATTCAATGTTTTTACGGTTTCGCTGCTTTGTTTACTTAAATCAATATTAAAATCACCAACTACTATTACCTTGGTACTATTTCTAATAATATTGCTCAAACAGTCATATATTAGGCCAAAGAAATCACCAGAAGAGGATTCAGGTGGGCGATATACTACTAAGAGTACAATAGATGCGCTAGGCGTTAGGTCAATTTTTGCAGCAGTCAGTTCACTAGTGCCATCCCTACAGAACTGAGAAACTGTTATTCAGAAAGAGCTACTTATAAAAATCCCAATAGGTAGGGAAGCTAAGGACCTACAGCTCTACGTGGAATCCGAACCACGTTCTATTGGTCTGACTTTCAGCAGACAAGTCTGACACTCAATATCATCCCTACACATCCTCTGAACCTTGAATATCTTCCAACATGGACACCCCAAAGTTCTCTAGCAGTTTCCACGGTGACGCTACCATTGAGCGAACGCCATGTCGGTATTAGGAGGACCGAGAACAGAACCTGTAGTCTATAATCTTGGAATAATAAAATAATAACAAGCATAAAAAGGTCTTAAAATCACTGGTCAACCTAAATCCATCCTCTAAAAAATAAGGGTTAATCTAAGTAATTTCAAAGTTGCCTGCTAATTGCAAAATGGCGAACGAATTTTAAAAATTTAACTACGTGATTGTAATATTTTTATATAAATGTATTGAGGAGCTTTTCAACATTCAATTGAATAAAAATAATACATTATAAGTTAAGATTTATTTTTGTTAATGGCAGAACCTCTTAATAAGGATTGTTGAAATAAGGATTTCTGAACCTTCCTTCCTGAACCCTCCACTGATTCGCGCTCCTAGTGGCGAAACGGTCAAGTATATCACAAAAATACCAAGCATAAAAAATTCTTAGAATCACTAATAAAATCTAAAATCATAATAAAAAATAGGGATTCCCACAACAAATTTCAAAGTTGACTGCCATATTGGAAAATGGCGACCCAATTTTAAAATTTGACCTACGTAATTGTAATGAGCATAAAAAATTAGGTGAAGCTACGGAGGGCCAAATCAGAGTCTGCCTGTAACTGTGGGTGTGCCGCAGGGCTCCATTTTAGGCTCTTATCTTTTTATTATTTATGTGAATGATTTTCCTGTACATTTAATTGATAATATTTCACTGACTATGTATGCTAATGACACTAGTGGTTTAAGTTTGGTAGAGAATCTTGACACTTTAAAAATTATAATATTAGATTGTTTAATGTTGCTAATTATTATTTTAGTAGTCTACATTTCAAGATTAACTCTGATAAGACTGAGCTAATGTGTTTTAACTTAAGTAATAACCAAGTAGATTCTTCAATAGTTGATGCTGGCTTTGAGTTGAAGGGCAAGGACTGCTGTAAATTTCTAGGCCTTTATATTGATAGTCGTTTTTCGTTGGAAACTCATGTTGATAAAGTTAAATCTAAATTACTTTCAGGGATATACCTTCTCAGAAGAATATGAGTTTATTTAGATTTAGATATTTGAGAAATGTTTATTTTGGATTTGTATATCTTCTTTTTATGTCCTTTTACTGTGGTGAAGTTCAGCTGCTTGACATATGAACAAAATCTTTTTCCTTAAAAAGTCAGCCATTAGAATTATAGCCAAGGTTGAACCTAGGAGAACATGTAAAGGGTTTTTTTGTTAAGTATACTTTATTAAATGTAAACTCTTTATGTCTATCAGTGTATAGTATTTGTTAAGGAAAATTCTAAGTTTTGTTTTACTAATTCTAGTGTCCATAGTTACAGGAAAAGACAGCAATTAGATTACCATAGAAAAAGGCAGAGATGTAATAGGACTGAAAATAGTCCATTTATAAAAGGAACCATATTTTATAATAGGAAAGTATTTTGAATTTAAAGTTTGTTGTAGCTCTGCAGGTTTAAAAGAGCCCATTGGTGGCACACTTAAAAAATAATCTCGTATGTATAAAACAGTACGTCATACAAAATATGCACATCCTATGTACATCAAAATAATTTTTACACACATGGTCCCAACTGTAATGAAAGTTTGGACATTGTACAATCTAAATGACCAGAATATACCAATGACTACAGGTTTCAATCAGCAGTGGCCCGTCCATACACACACACGTCAATACTTTTTGCCATCAATGCCTCTGTGGAGGGTAGTTTACCCCAATAACTGTATTGGGGTCGTTTAATATCACAGGGCTACTGTAATATTAAACAAAGTTTATGTCCGTTTGTAGCTGGAGATTGATTATTTTATCGATTGAATAAATTTAGTATGTTTACTCTTGTTATAAAATATGCGACGATTGATGTAGAAGTCATCAATACTATGTTTTGCTATATAGAGATTGTACAATTTATTGTATTTATTTTAATAGTTTAATGTATTATTAGTTTAGAAAATGAAAATAAATTAATTCAGTTACAGCTGTTGCCATACTGGATTTGACACTCCATAAGGCCAATGTTAATTTCAAATTATATTACAGTTTTATTTATGAACGCACAGTTTTATACGTGACTTTTTTTGAAGAGATCACAATATTGCACACAAATAAATAATTTAGCTTTTTTATCGATTTGTTTTTACTAAACAAATCTAGTCAGAAAAAAATGTCTGGGTAGGGGGGGGACTAATTATATTTATTCTATGAAGCCTGTGAAAATTTGAAACACATAGTTAAAAATAGAAAAAGTTTTTAACGTTTTTAAGTGAAGCATTATTCAACTATAAAACACGGACTAGTCAGCTACTGATAATGCCTGGTAGCCAAGCAGGGATGGAAAGTCAAGTGCCTGGGTTGTTCAAATGCACAATGGTTTGGGGATGGACGGACAGATGACAACCGGTTTTCTGATAGTCGATGGAGTTGCGAGAAGTTCCAAAGTCAACACCAGGCAGATGGTTGGAGGATTGAGTTTGACAACATTATTCACTCGAGATTATTGTTGTGTTATCAGAAAATCTAATTGTTTTCAAGCGTTTTCACTGTTATTTTGTAAAGATAAAATTATGTTAGTGTAAAATATGCAATAATATACATTTTTAAAATTTGCCAGTTAATGTTTTAATTTGAATTTATAGAAACTTCAAACTCTACTTTTTAAAGTAGCCTATATAAATCTATATAACCCTCCCCTATTTATAATTACAACATGGGTTCTTTGAGATGTTCCCTAAAGACGACATGGGTTTTTTGAGATGTTCTCTCAGTGAATAAAGTCGTAATGGTGGACAGTACAGATAAGGGTAGACCATAACTTTCTCAACATTACGTGGTAACAATTAAGACCACCAAATGATGGTGGTTATAGTTTATTGAGATGTTCTCTCAGTGAATAAAGTCGTAATGGTGGACAGTACAGATAAGGGTAGACCATAACTTTCTCAACATTACGTGGTAACAATTAAGACCATCAAATGATGGTGGTTATAGTTTATTGAGATGTTCTCTCAGTGAATAAAGTCGTAATGGTGGACATTACAGATAAGGGTAGACCATAACTTTCTCAACATTACGTGGTAACAATTAAGACCACCAAATGATGGTGGTTATAGTTTATTGAGATGTTCTCTCAGTGAATAAAGTCGTAATGGTGGACAGTACAGATAAGGGTAGACCATAACTTTCTCAACATTACGTGGTAACAATTAAGACCACCAAATGATGGTGGTTATAGTTTATTGAGATGTTCTCTCAGTGAATAAAGTCGTAATGGTGGACAGTACAGATAAGGGTAGACCATAACTTTCTCAACATTACGTGGTAACAATTAAGACCACCAAATGATGGTGGTTATAGTTTATTGAGATGTTCTCTCAGTGAATAAAGTCGTAATGGTGGACAGTACAGATAAGGGTAGACCATAACTTTCTCAACATTACGTGGTAACAATTAAGACCACCAAATGATGGTGGTTATAGTTTATTGAGATGTTCTCTCAGTGAATAAAGTCATAATGATGGACAGTACAGATAAGGGTAGACCATAACTTTCTCAACATTACGTGGTAACAATTAAGACCATCAAATGATGGTGGTTATAGTTTATTCTATTCTGTTTGGTAACTGTTTACTCGTTATTTATGTTTATCATGATGGCCTAACCATTATCCCATCTCATTCAGCTGCACGAAAAACGTCTAAATAAATAAAATCAATGTTTATAATTTTTTAAAATATGTTTCTATTTAATTAAATCCATGCAAATATTCAATGGTTCTTGGTCAAATATTTGTACTATAACTAAACATTTATATGTTTTGTTTGCGTTTAATATTGTGTTAGGGTTGGAATATTAAACGCACCGATAACATTTACGACTATTCCCCTTGGAGCCATTGAACTGAACGGCAAAACCTGTGATGTTTCTACGAGAACAGGCTGCTGTTGATTAACGTTTATTGTAATATTGCAAAAAACATAGGCCGTTATTGGGTGATTTCCAGATTCGATGGATTTGTTTTGATTAATTAATACTAATATTTATTTATACGTGTGTAGCAAAAATATTGGACTGGCTATGTTTTTTTCAAATTCTTTTCGTTATTATAAGAAAATAAAATATTATTAATTTGTAAATTTCCACTTCGTTTAGCAGCTAAGTGAATTGTATTTTCATCAAACAATTTGTACGTTAGTAACTATCTTTACGATTGTAACGAACTTGTCAATGTCTTTATGTTATAAGGTAGTATATCAAGAACAAATACTTTTAAAAAAAATTTAAAATGGTGTATTTATTTAATGAACAATATCTAAAAAACTACTGTTTTTATAAAAATTTTACAAGGCATAAACAGTTATCTAAATGATTTTACCTTCCCAAGGAAACTTTCTTGGTAAAAATCCGTTAAGAAATAACTATTTTATGGAAGTTTTGTCATAAATGAAAACTAATTGTCACAAAATTTGACAACATTTGAGGAAGAAAAGATTTAAATAAAGAGGAATTTCCTAAATTGTTGACTCTGTTATTTAATAGTTAATTAATTATTGATAATTAATACACCGTACAAAGACAAGTTGAACCGTAATTCAAGGGTTCAAAGTCAGTACATTTAATTAATCAACTGTTTCTGTAATTTATTATATAATTAAAAAATGTGATAGCTGATGAATTGAAAAAATTAACAGAAAATTAAAGTGCCTTAATTAACGTTTATTGTGATTTTATAGAAGCATATACACGCTTTTGGTCACTTTCAAGATTTGGTGGATTTCTTTTATTGAATAATAACACTTTATATACAATTTTACTAACAAATAAACTTTCATTACTCTAAATTTAAATTTTATAATAAAAGCCACTTGAGAACACTTTAGGGCTACAATAGGTTAAGTTCAGACTAGACCTTAAGTGCCACTTCTAAGGCATTAGGTGTTGCGACGTCCAAGACATCCTGTGAGTGATTTAGGACCGACACCATATAGACTGACTACTACAGCTTTTAGTGGTGCTAACTTTCTTTTTGTGCGTGTAATCATACTATAGCAATACAGTATTCATGTAGAAGTTTCAAATGAAATATATTCGTGTTTGAACCTCTGAAATAAACCCTAACTATTATTTTAAGAATTCGTCAAACTCTTAAAATTGATACACAAACCTTTAGTTCATTGAATTCTGCGTCTTATCGTAATCGCACAAAACGGAATGAAAAATAAAACAAGACTTTACAGTTAGAATTAAAATTATAATATTCTGTGATTTTATATCGCATGATAAATCAATAGACATAAATATATGCTGAAGCATAATTGAAGCCCACGGCCGGCCTCGTCACAGGACGCGCTGTTGCCACGTCATGTTACAACTGCACCGTTAATGTTAATTATTATAACATTAATAAATAAAAAAATAAATAAAAATAAAAAAATAAATATAATGGGTTCTAATGATCACTGAACAGTTATTAAAGGTCCATTCTATCGCACCATATGATAATACTATGAGATTTTTAAATTTAAATTAAATAGTCAAGAATTACATGCACATTTTCACCTATTTACAAGTAAAGCAATTATTATGCCGACAAATGTATGGTAGGATCAAGATTAGGATATTTTCCGTTAATTCACTACCACTACTTTAATTATCACAGTTACGGTTAGGTTAGGTTAGGTCAAGTGGCTACTTAAGTTGATCACAAACTGTTAAGTCCAATGATTGACTTACCGCCGAATGCGCTCTCCGTGTGTATGTTCTTGGAAAGTGATAAGATAAGGCAATTTATATCAGATTCCTAACGGATAAGGAATACCAAAGTGGACGTAAAAATTATTGAGGAACAGTTTTAGAGCAATAGAATATTTATCAAGTGATAGTGAATTAACGGAAAAGATCCCAGGATTGTTTTTGATCAGGCTTTTAGTTTTTTATCGTACTAAAAGGGTGATCTGGGAAATTTATTGTAAATTACTTATTCTGTAATTTACGTTACTTAGTTTAGGTTGGGATTTGTTCTGACTTTACTAGCCATGTTTCAGGTTCTCAATTTTACTAATGTTTAACTTCTTCCTTCATAGGACATAATTTCCTAGTAACTGAAGGAAGTCTGACTATACTTATAAATGAGACACACACAGCGTTTTGCGTATTTTTAGGCTTTTAGCTTTTAGGCAGTTAACTGACAAGCCTAATACTCAGTTCACTACCCTACACAACATCCGAACAGTGACTACCACCCAAAATGGACACTCTAGACTTCTGTAGAAGTGGCCACTCCGATAGCAACCATTAAGCGGACGCCATACCGGTAATAAGAGGACCGAGTAAAGAATCTATCGTCTACAATCTCCACAACACTTTGTAAATGTATTGCAATGCATTTACTGTACATGTCCATCCAACAAAAACATTTCTATTCCTACATTAGTTTAATTTCTACTCTTATAATTATTTAAGAATAAAGGTTGACATAATCATACAAATTGGACGCTGCACATATTTGTTATTAACACAAAATATATGTGAATTGTATTTAATTTGAAAGTATAAAAAGTAGATCTAGCTGTACATCGTTAATAAGTAGCACAATAAATGAGTACAAGTAAATGTCACACAACATAAATACATTCCAATACAAGTACAAATGCACAAATGTTATGATGCTCACCTTCCTAAGACCAGAGGGATTCACAGAAGAATGGAAAATGGTGTTCAACAACTCAATTTATAGGCCTATGATCATTGGCTGGAATCGTCAAAATGTTCTGAAAATACATTTCCGAAATAGTTTTTAATAATGTATTTCAGCGATTAAAATAACAGAAGTAACAGCCAATAGGAGTTAGCGAATAATAACATAGCAGCCGCCATTTTGACGATTCCAACCAATGATCATAGGCCTATAAATTGAGTTGTTCAACACCATTTTCCATTCTTTTGCGAATCCCTCTGGTCTGAGGAAGGTGAGCATCGTTCACCGAAATCGATCACCATAATATTTGTGCATTTTGTACTTGGATTGTAATATATTTGTGAATTTTGTGCTTATATTGTAATATATTTGTGTTGTGTAACGTTTACTTGTACTGTATATGTACCAACACGTATTATGCTAATTAAAAAAACAATTGTGTATTGATGGGTATTGTTATAAAAATATAATTTGTAACACAAAATACGTTCGTAGTAGTTATTGTAACTAAACAATTGTAACTAAACTAAACAATGGACAACCATTGAGCAGACACTGTGTCATTATTAAGAGGGACAAATATAGAACCTACGGCCTACAATCTCCACAAAACTTTGTCACCAAATAGCTGGGTTACAGCACTGCGCCACTAGAGCCGAAAAAATGTAATTCATTAGTGATATTGATTTCAGTTTTACACTATTACTTCATGACAAAAATGTATTTTGTTTAACATTTTTTTTATATATGAATATTGCAACTTTCAAAATAAATTAGAAACTTAAAAGCTTAGAACGATTAAGCATAGAAACTTTGAATCCGCCATATGTCGCCAGTCTTTTAGTTAATGAGTAATTACCGTAGTGGATGTTGCAGATTACATAATGGATAATGTTTGGACTTAAATTGATGATCAGTGAAGTTTTGCTTGTGGCCAGTCCATGTGTCAGTTATATTTACTATTATAAATGACCCTCGCATACACCATTAATCACTTTTAGTTGGATGTATTTGTAATGAAGAACGAAATATTTATAAGTGTGTTTAACTTTATAACGAAATTTCTTTGTCGTACGTACTTTTATAGATTATTATTATATAAGGTTTTATTAACAAAATGTCAAAATAAATTTCAAAAAAATGTTGAATTCGTCAAAGTGTTAAATTACAAATTAGAGGTTATCATATACTGTCCAAATTTCTAGTATTTTAAAATTAGCTTACAATTTAAGTTCAATTTACAACATCTTATTTTTTACACTAAAACTTATATAATGGATATTTAAGAAGTATAACTTACCAAGATTCCACCTTAAATAATGTATTAGCATCCCCCTTCCCCCGTTCTATCATGATTATTTATGTCATTACATGAGTGAATGACTTTATCAGCTAACTTCGTAATATTAGAGAAGTGCGTATGTAAGTTTTTGTGATAATTTCTTTAGGCAATTTACTAAATTGAAAATTAAATCAAATCATGACCTACATTTATAAAAATCAATGGTAAATACATATATGTAGTATACGTTTGTGTGTATGTGTATGGATTTGTATTTGCTTGATAAAACATAAATCGGCAGTTCACACGGACTTTAAAGTTTTGCAGGATCCTAAGAATTGAGTGAATTGTGAACCCTAACTTCGATTGTGGATTTAAATGTTAAAACCTATAATCTGTATTTAGAAACGTGGAGAATGTATCAATAAAAATATAAAAAATAAACTGTGTTGATAAACTTACTTTTAAATGTTCATTTCGCAAATAAAGTCTTTACATTGTAAATGTATATAATGTACATATATATAAGTAAATTTCAATATACAGTACCTTTCAGCTTTATCAGTTCAATAACTACACTCATTGAGGTGCAATTAATACTAAAATGTATACCTGTGGAAGCCCACACCGCACTCAGTCCACAACCAATCAAGGAAACATTTCAATAATTTCAAACCTGCATTTCTCAACTCTTTTAACTTATACAATCCTTAAATAAAAAAATACTTGTTTTGAATTGCGGACATAAACTAAAACAAATTTAAATACTTATAAGTAAAAAAATTTTGGCATAAATATTCTAAATAATTTGTTATTTGAAAGTCATTTGTTTGCATTGGATTGAAAATATTTTGAGATTTCCCATGCTTCAGGTGTTTTTAGGTATTGTCATTGTTTTAAGGAAACGTTTACAGTCAATTTACAGCTATGTCATTTGGTTTACACTCCTCTGGGACTCAAACCTTTACTTGACAAGATTATAGGCCCTGATTTTGAACCTAAAGCTTTCGCGTACTTGGATGATTTAGTACTAGTGTCGGAATCAATTGAAGAACGCTTAGAACTGTTGAGGACGGTGTTCAACCGATTGAGAGGTAAGGGCCTAAAATAAAATGCCGAACAGTGCCAATTTTGTAAGAGAGCTGAAACATCTTTGTCGTATTGTGAACAGCCAAGGTATATCGACGGACCCTGAACAAGTCCAGGCTTATAAACATGTTTCAAGATTAGAAATCGAACTTTTTCCGTCACCAAAATGAGTCATTATAACAACGTGCTGTTCTTGTGTCTTCACATTTCTCAATACCGTTTTAAGAAACGGGTGGATGCTTCTAGCTAACCGGATAAAAGTACGGATAGGCTAACGCGTGTTAAACTTTCTTATACTACTGACCCCCAGCTGCCAGACTGAACACGGTATTGTATAAGACATATTAAAATGTGCACTAAATTGTCCAGACGCCGCCGTGAGAGGTGGAAGGAGCTTCGCAAATTGGTGTGGTTAGCAATTTATTTTGGAAGAAATTCGATCTATCGGTCCATGTGAAGATAAGTTTGAGAATGAACTGAATGTTTAAATCTGATAAGATTATTACGATATTCAATACAAATTAAAAAAAAAAAAAACTGAATATAATTGATAACATGTGATATTTTACTAACAGAACAAAAGGTATTGGATTTATAGTAACATAATATACATAAAATATTAATTCTATATAGTGACTGTTGTCTAAAACAGTAATCATGTCACGTCAGAACACGTTACGTAAATTAATTCTATATAGTGACTGTTGTCTAAAACAGTAATCATGTCACGTCAGAACACGTTACGTAAATTAATGTGTACAAATTACTGTTTCCATTACAACTTGATTCGTGTTGGTTTGGCCTAATGAGGTTTGCATGGTTTTGTACGTAATCATGTTAAACATACTTAGTTTACAAACTCGTTACTAGGCACTGCGTGGGTGTATTGTAGTCCTACATCATCAGTGCAGTATTAGAGCGATTGTTTCACTAAAGTAACCATTATGATGAGCTGTACATTTTGTATACCTTGAAGTGTAATGATTAAGTAACAGTTTTACGTTGATGATTTGTTTAAAGAATAAATAATTTTTAAGACGCTGATCATAGATAAGTAGGCCAATATGAGTATAGTAATTGTTATTTATTAAGGTCGACTCAACTGTTCATCAGAAAAATTCATTATTAAGCCCAATAGCCAGGAAAATTAAGGGGCCTACAGCTTTCACGTGGAATCCAAATTAGTCAGCTTCTGATAATTAATTGAGATCAAAATAAATATGTACAGACTTCAGATCATTTCAAGACTAACAAACCCTTACCATATATAGTTCATATTGACGGAAGATTGGTTGTCGTGTAGATCGTGTGATTATTGGTTGTCGTGTAGATCGTGTGATAATTGGTTGTCGTGTAGATCGTGTGATTTGTTTTAAAGTAAACTGATTCACTATGATATTTGTAAATGTATTTTTTTTCAAATTTGTAAGAGTTTGTTAATGTGGTGACCTTACTATTATAATTTTATTTATGTTGGTTGAATTTTTATTGTTGTGCATATTATCAACTGGTTAACTGATACTGTCACTCGTTTATTTGTACTATTACGGGATGCTCATTTGCATGTTAAGCGTATTTAGTGTACATCTTTTTTATAGCCTAAGTTATATCGTTTATATATATTTATATATATATATATATATATATATATATATATATATATATATATATATATATATATATATATATATATATATATATATATATATATGTGTGTGTGTGTGTGTGTGTGTGTGTATGTTTATAATTATCTTATGGTTCGTGTATTATGGTTTAAATTGGAAATGTTTTGTGCTGGACTGATCGAAGAACTTTATCAAGAATTCTTACTCTGCTGCATGTATTGTTAGATGTAAAATAATTAATGCTACATTGTAATTGGCATTGCTGTTATGTAGCATTCACAAAAATAACTAAATAAGTAAATAATTAGCACGCAAATTAGAAAATTACTTTTCTAATGTAAATTTATTATAAAGAGATAATGTAAAAGTTTACAGCAAGTATAGTCAATGTATTTAACAGTAAACATGACGACAACTGAAGTAAACATATGATTATAAAATAAGGCATGGAGTAATAACAAATACAAATAAAAACATAGAAAAAGTATGACAATACCTCCCTCAGTTATCGATAAGAAATACAAACTCATATTTTAACAATATAGTCTCCGAACCAAGGTGGCTGCGTCACACACGGACTGATCTGCAGGATATACCGGAGGTTGGTTCGGAGGCCTTTCGTCGGCCAAATGTCCCTGCGTTTCTTTTGCAGCTAGGAATTGGTCTCAGTTGGTTTATGCGTCGTTTAATGTTCCTTCCACTATCCAGTGTCACAAAGTAACGTCTTTTGCCTAGCTTCTTCTTTATTACTCCAAACTGCAAAATTTTTCTGTTGTTACTAAATAGTTGAACTTGTACTCTCTCCCCTTCTTGAATTGATCGAACGGGTTTTAAAACTGGTTGGTTGCTTGTTTTGGGCTGTTGGCAAGGGAATATCACATCTAGTCGAATCACAGTTTCCTATTCAGGAACGATCAACATATTTCTGGTTGCTGGGTAACGGAGTATCCATATAAATTAAATTGTTGTATGGTTTCAAACTTTTCGTATTAGAAAATAAATGACATCTTACAAAAAACAAATACTCATTATATAAAATATAAGGTGTTTTGTACAGGTACTAGTTTGTTAACCTATTAACAACGCAGTGTGTTGTTAATATGTTAATACAAAACTTATGTGTGTAATTTGCTTCGTAATATTTATTTATTCCTTCATACAAATTGTTCTATTACACTTCCGTATAGCTCTTATCCTCTCTAGCTAATAGCTATTTGAGAGGAAAACTAAAATCCACGTACTATACATTTTAAATAGCATAATTTGGTGGAAACTTTATATGTCGTATTTTTTACATTTAATTGAAAATGTCTACAGTTTTAACTAGAATCTATATTTTCCGGAGACAACCACGTCAATACGCTATGTACATTATAACAAGATGTTTCGCTCATGCTTTGATGTCTTAAAACTTAGTTATCTCTGAGCCTAAGTTTTAAGATGTCTACAGTTTGCTTTGAATCAAGTATGACCAAATACACTCAACCGACGAAAAAAAAAAGACATCCGCACACCCACACACACCAACACACACCCAAAACAAACCCAATCAGAATTTCCAAATTATTAATATCTAAAATGATGCGTAATTTTATTTACTTTACATATTATAAATAAAATAGTTCTTATATACTTATACGTAAAACGTTGTTTTATTTAATTCAGTTCTCTTTCATTTTAATTAATCGAAATTAGTGATCGTATTTTTATAAAGTTAGTCATATAAAACCAATTTACATGTAAGTCCATTCAACAGTCTTTGCCTTCCTCTTTAGTTAATGACAAAAATATGTTAGTGTCTTTCAGTGGAAACAAGTGTTTTTACGAATGCACACAATTAAGGTGTGTAAGAATTTTAATTTTTGTCTTATTTTTATTTTTATAAAAAGGAGAGACCGATTTCCTTTTTAACTCCACTCTACCCATTCCCCATAGCCTTTTTATCTGTGCGGGGAACATATTAGACAGAGTAAGGGGGAGTACCAGTCCTGTACAAGGCGAATATTACTGATATAACCTAACAATCAAGGACTGGGTTCCAACTTAAGTGTACTCCAACTTAAGTACAAAGTCCTGACACCTTGGACCGCTCGGCCACTGGCTCTCCCAACTAAATTAGAATTTAACTAAAAACAAAAATCCATATACTTGAACATTTGTTTGTAATATGACAATTGAATATTGTTTACGGGTGCGTCACGACTAATATTTGTTTAACGCTACTAATATTTTAAAATATTTGTATTATGTATTACTGACATTTCTCTTAACTTCATATTAACAAATATGATTATTTACCTGCAATTTAATAAGTATATGTAAGAAATAATGACACACTTTTACGGAAAAAGAGTGTTTTTACAAAACACATTTGACATTAGTATGGATGGGTTTGTTATAGTAATGCAATAAATTGAGATTAGATGAAAGGAAAATCTAATTTCATTAGGAGGCGAAGTTAGGATTATAAAGTTCACTATCCAACCTACCTTTAATCAACAAAAACCTTCATCAAGGCAAATAAAAATATATAAAATTATTATATTTCTACCTCATAAAATGTACTTTGATGTGTCATCATAATAAATAATTTACAAAATATTAACCAGTGGTTAAAACAAGGTAAAATAATAGCAGAATGGTGAATGACTGTCGATTCCGATTGAAACCACGGGGAGTTCAACCACCACGTAAATGGTGGATTATGGACAGCCATTAACAGTATTGGCCACAACCGTTAATGCGTATATGGGAGATGTGGACTGTGGTTACCGGACAACACTAGTAAACCTAGTGTCTGTCGTTATTATTAATGTACGATATAAGTGGACTGTGGTTACCGGACAGCACCAGTACACCTAGTGTGTGTCGTTAATATTAATGTATGAGATATGTGGACTGTGGTTACCGGACAACACAAGCGCACCTCGTGTCTGTCGTTAATATTGATGTATGATATACGTGGACTGTGGTTACCGGACAGCACTAGTGCACCTCATGTATGTCATTAATATATGTATGAGATATGTGGACTGTGGTTACCGGACAACACCAGCGCACCTCGTGTCTGTCGTTAATATTGATGTATGAGATACGTGGACTGTGGTTACCGGACAACACCAGCGCACCTCGTGTCTGTCGTTAATATTGATGTATGAGATATATGGACTGTGGTTACCTGACAACACCAGCGCACCTCGTGTCTGTCGTTAATATTGATGTATGAGATATGTGGACTGTGGTTACCGGACAACACCAGTGCACCTTGAGTCTGTCGTTAATATTAATGTACGATATACGTGGACTGTGGTTACCGGACAACACTAGTGTACCTCATGTCTGTCGTTAATATTGATGTATGAGATATGTGGACTGTGGTTACCGGACAACACTAGTAAACCTAGTGTCTGTCGTTAATATTAATGTATGAGATATGTGAACTGTGGTTACCGGACAACACTAGTGTACCTCATGTATGTCGTTATTATTAATGTACGATATACGTGGACTGTGGTTACCGGACAGCACCAGTGCACCTAGTGTGTGTCGTTAATATTAATGTATGAGATATGTGGATTGTGGTTACCGGACAACACCAGCGTACCTCGTGTCTGTCGTTAATGTTAATGTATGAGATATGTGAACTGTGGTTACCGGACAACACTAGTGCACCTCGTGTCTGTCGTTATTATTAATGTACGATATACGTGGACTGTGGTTACCGGACAACACTAGTGTACCTCATGTATGTCGTTATTATTAATGTACGATGTACATGGACTGTGGTTACCAGACAACACTAGTACACCTAGTGTGTGTCGTTAATATTAATGTATGAGATATGTGGATTGTGGTTACCGGACAACACCAGCGCACCTCGTGTCTGTCGTTAATATTAATGTATGAGATAATTGGACTGTGGTTACCGGACAACACCAGCGTACCTCGTGTCTGTCGTTAATATTAATGTATGAGATATGTGAACTGTAGTTACCGGACAACACTAGTGCACCTCGTGTCTGTCGTTAATATTAATGTATGAGATATGTGGATTGTGGTTACCGGACAACACCAGCGTACCTCGTGTCTGTCGTTACTATTAATGTATGAGATATGTGAACTGTGGTTACCGGACAACACTAGTAAACCTAGTGTCTGTCGTTAATATTAATGTATGATATATGTGGACTGTGGTTACCGGACAACACCAGCGCACCTCGTGTCTGTCGTTAATATTAATGTATGAGATATGTGAACAGTGGTTACCGGACAACACCAGCGCATCTCGTGTCTGTAGTTAATATTAATGTACGATATACGTGGACTGTGGTTACCGGACAGCACCAGTACACCTAGTGTGTGTCGTTAATATTAGTGCATGAGATATGGGGACTGTGGTTACCGGACAACACCAGCGCACCTCGTGTCTGTCGTTAATATTAATATATGAGATATGTGGACTGTGGTTACCGGACAACACCAATGCACCAAGTGTGTGTCGTTAATATTAGTGCATGAGATATGGGAACTGTGGTTACCGGACAACACCAGCGCACCTCGTGTCTGTCGTTAATATTAATATATGAGATATGTGGACTGTGGTTACCGGACAACACCAGTGCACCAAGTGTGTGTCGTTAATGTTAGTGTATGAGATATGTGGACTGTGGTTACCGGACAACCACCAGTGCACCAAGTGTGTGTCGTTAATATTAGTGTATGAGATATGTGGACTGCCGTTACCGGAAAACACTAGTGTACCTCATGTATGTCGTTATTATTAATATACGATATAAGTGGACTGTGGTTACCGGACAGCACCAGTACACTTAGTGTGTGTCGTTAATATTAATGTATGAGATATGTGGACTGTGGTTACCGGACAACACCAGCGTACCTCGTGTCTGTCGTTTATATAAATGTATGAGATATGTGGACTGTGGTTACCGGAAAACACCAGCGCACCTCGTGTCTGTCATTAATATTAATGTATGAGATATGTGAACTGTGGTTACCGGACAACACCAGCGCACCTCGTGTCTGTCGTTAATATTAATGTATGAGATATGTGAACTGTGGTTACCGGACAACACCAGCGCACCTCGTGTCTGTCGTTAATATTAATGTATGAGATATGTGGACTGTGGTTACCGGACAACACCAGCGCACCTCGTGTCTGTAGTTAATATTAATGTACGATAAACGTGGACTGTGGTTACCGGACGGCACCAGTACACCTAGTGTGTGTCGTTAATTTTAGTGCATGAGATATGAGGACTGTGGTTACCGGACAACACCAGTGCACCAAGTGTGTGTCGTTAATATTAATGTATGAGATATGTGGACTGTGGTTACCTGACGACATCAGTGAACCTAGTGTCTGTCGTTAATGTTAGTGTATGGGATATGTGGACTGTGGTTACTGGACAACACTAGTGTACCTAGTGTCTTTCGTTAATATTAGTGCATGAGATATGGGGATTGTGGTTACCGGACAACACCAGCGCACCTCGTGTGTGTTGTTAATATTAATATATGAGATATGTGGACTGTGGTTACCGGACAACACCAGTGCACCAAGTGTGTGTCGTTAATATTAGTGCATGAGATATGGGGACTGTGGTTACCGGACAACACCAGCGCACCTCGTGCCTGTCGTTAATATTAATATATGAGATATGTGGACTGTGGTTACCGGACAACACCAGTGCACCAAGTGTGTGTCGTTAATGTTAGTGTATGAGATATGTGAACTGTTGTTACAGGACAACACCAGTGCACCAAGTGTGTGTCGTTAATATTAGTGCATGAGATATGTGGACTGTGGTTACCGGACAACACCAGCGCACCTCGTGTCTGTCGTTAATATTAATATATGAGATATGGGGACTGTGGATACCGGACAACACCAGTGCACCAAGTGTGTGTCGTTAATATTAATATATGAGATATGTGGACTGTGGTTACCGAACAACATCAGTGAACCTAGTGTCTGTAGTTAATAATGGTGTATGAGATATTTGGACTGTCGTTACTGGACAACACTAGTGCACCTATGTCGTTATCTTATGTAAAAACAAAAACATAAACAATATTAATTAGTTTTTAATTTGCCTAATACGTTTTGGTACATATACAGTACAAGTAAACGTCACACAAAACAAATATATTACAATATAAGCAAAACATTCACTAATATATTACAATACAAGTACAAAATGCATAAATATTATGGTGGGTGATTTTCTTGAACCACGCTTACCTTCGTCAGATCAGTGGGATTCATAAAAGAATGGAAAATGGTGTTCAACAACTCAATATATAGGCCATTGGCTGGAATCGTCAAATTTAGGAACGAAAAAAAGAAATAGTTATTAATGTATTTTCAGCGACTAAAAGAACAGAAGTAACAGCCAATAGAAATCAGCGAATAATATCATTTTGACGATTCCAGCCAATGGGGTCACGTGATCATAGGCCTATAAATTGATTTGTTGAACCCCATTTTCCATTCTTTTGCAAATCCCTTTGGTTTGAGGAAGTTGAGTGTGATTCACCGAGATCGACGACTAGATAGCTGACATGGAAGAACGAAATACACAAGGACAAACAAACGAAAACGACTAGATGGCTGACATGGAAGAACGGAACGAAACATTCAAGGGCACACAAACGAAAAGACTAGATGGCTGACATGGAAGAACGGAACGAAATACACAAGGACACACAAACGAAAACGACTAGATGGCTGACATGGAAGAACGGAACGAAACACATAAGGACACAGCAACGTAAACGACTATATGTCTTACATGGAAGAACGGAACGAAACGCACAAGGACACACAAACGAAAATGACTAGATGGCTGACATGGAAGAACAGAACGAAACACACAAGGACACACAAACGAAAACGACTAGATGGCTGACATGGAAGAACGAAACGAAATACACAAGGACACACAAACGAAAACGACTAGATGGCTGACATGGAAGAACGGAACGAAATACACATGGACACACAAACGAAAACGACTAGATGGCTGACATGGAAGAACGGAACGAAACACACAAGGACACACAAACGAAAACGACTAGATGGCTGACATGGAAGAACGGAATGGAACACACTAGGACATACAAACGAAAACGACTAGATGGCTGACATGGAAAAACGGAACGAAATACACAAGGGCATACAAACGAAAACGACTAGATGGCTGACATGGAAGAACGGAACGAAATACAGAAGGACACACAAATGAAAACGACTAGATGGCTGACATGGAAGAACGGAACGGAACACACAAGGACATACAAACGAAAACGACTAGATGGCTGACATGGAAAAACGGAACGAAATACACAAGGACATGCAAACGAAAACGACTAGATGGCTGACATGGAAGAACGGAACGAAACACTCAAGGACACAGCAACGTAAACGACTAGATGTCTTACATGGAAGAACGTAACGAAACACACAAGTACACACAAACGAAAACGACTAGATGGCTGACATGGAAGAACGGAACGGAACACACAAGGACATACAAACGAAAACGACTAGATGGCTGACATGGAAGAACGGAACGGAACACACAAGGACATACAAACGAAAACGACTAGATGGCTGACATGGAAGAACGGAACGGAACACACAAGGACATACAAACGAAAACGACTAGATGGCTGACATGGAAGGACGGAACGAAATACACAAGGACACACAAACGAAAACGACTAGATGGCTGACATGGAAGAACGGAACGAAACACACAAGGACACAGCAACGTAAACGACTAGATGTCTTACATGGAAGAACGGAACGAAACACACAAGGACACACAAACAAAAACGACTAGATGGCTGACATGGAAGAACGGAACGAAACACACAAGGACACAGCAACGTAAACGACTAGATGTCTTTCATGGAAGAACGGAACGAAACACTCAAGGACACACAAACGAAAACGACTAGATGGCTGACATGGAAGAACGGAACGAAATACACAAGGACACACAACGGGAAACCTACATAGATGAAAGAGAGGCTATCGCAAATATGGCAAAACACTGCCACGGCACAATATAAGTCTGTATCTTAAAAACTCATGAAGACTATTTCAGTTTAATTAGGATATATTTTGTAAGTTTAGTTTCTGTAGAAGGGATATTAATACCATAATTTTTATGTTTATTTCTCAGTACAAGTAAACGTCACACAACACAAATTTATTACAATATAAGCACTAAATGCACAAATATATTACAATACAAGTACAAAATGCACAACAATTATGGTGATCGATTTCGGTGAACCATTCTTTTTTGAATCCCTCTGGTCTGAGGAAGGTGAGCGTGGTTCACCGAAATTGTTCGATCACCATAATTGTTGTGCATTTTGTACTTGTATTGTAATATATTTGTGCATTTTGTGCTTATATTGTAATAAATTTGTGTTGTGTGACGTTTACTTGTACTGTATATGTACCAACACGTATTATGCTAATTAAAAAACTATTTAATTCTCGTACTTCCACATAATTGTATTATTTGTACAGAAAAGAACACTTTTATTAAGATTGAAGATAAATGTAATTTGTATATTTTTCTGAACATTTTTATACAAACTAAACGTTTCTAGTTTTTGTAGTATGTAGAAGTATGTCGAAAATATTCATTTGAATATATATATATATTAACGAAACCAGAGAGAATATTTTTTTTAATCGTTATTTATAACTTTGAATAGTGTGTTCTGTTTCAAAATATCGACAAAAATTGCTTATTCTAACCTTGCATGTTGGGTCATGTTTAAAATTACGAGGAAATTTATAGAAGCTGAATATTTCAAAGTAAACTTATGTGACGTTTCACAGGAAGAGAATATGAGAAGAAAATATCGTATATAATTTAATTTAGTTGCTGGTAAATTGGAGTATAAATGAAGAATAAGTTAGTTTTCAGGTTGAAAATATAGCTGTTATAGATAGCCTTACTGTTCTTGAATTTAAGGTAAGGAGGTGGAACTGTGTGACAAGGAATGTGTAAAGGGAAAGTGTGATATGTTGACCGTGTGACTGGCATTTTGTGTTTGGGCATCCCTAATCACCTCCGATTCTTGTTTTTAGTCATGCCTAGTCAGGAGAGTACAACCACAATTAATTTATAATTGGGAGATTGATTCTGTTTTGCTGACATTTCATTAATTAAAATGTAAAGTACCTCCAATGGATTACTTAATGGATTAATTATTTAAATATTAATTCTCCGTCACAGACAAAACCAGGTTTCGTTACCTTTAACAACAGCTTCTCCAATGAAATGAAGATATCGTGAAATGTTTAAGGTAATTTTTACTAACTCTGACATTATTGCACTACTTTGCATCTCTTAGTATAGGGGTTACTAGGCTATTAAACTTTGTTATCTAGGACAACGGCAGTAGGTTGAGCTTTTGGGTAGTAAGCGAGTGTAGAGACCATCCCGTAGCGAGGATAGGGCTGTCGGCTAGTTGAATATAAAGTTCTTTCATATTGAAATATATCCGATCTGATTGTGCGAAATTACAGGTTTAACAAGTTTGTACTCAACAAATTCGATAGTTACAACAATAAATGAATATCCTCGACAGTTAACAACTGTCAATGTGGTTGACATCGATGTGTCAATAAAATAAACACAAGGAAATATTTATTTTGTGGCTTGGAAAAAACCGTTTTAGTTCGGTATCTCCCTTCATATGAATTCCTATTACATGGAATGTTATTGTTTTCATTTCAAAAAGAGAGGTAAAAAATATCGCAATATAAATCAAAATAAAACAATATACGTACCAGGTTATTTATTTTGATAAGAAATGTTTTGTCGATATAGATATTATTTAATGAGTTACAAAGAAATGCTGCTACTTTTTAAATTATTTATGGAATAACGGAATTCCTAAAAATTTAATTAGTGAACGAATGTTATCCAAAATTGCTTGTAATGTAAAAATATTTTAGTTCACGGCGTAAGTTGAGGAGAAATAACATTTTATATGGTCGTAAATGTTCACACATTAATCTTCTTTTTGGAGATTAATGTTTCTTATATGTAACAATTTATTTTTGTATTTTGAAGTTTGTTTCAATTTTATACATATTTTACTAAAAATAATAATAACTTTACTTAGCAGACAATGTACACAGAAAAGACGTACTTATATGTTATGGATTTTTATAGAACTGAAAACTCGAATTGTCAATAGGCATACGTAGACATCTAAGTAATCCAACAAAATATAGGCTATGAATAATTATTTAGAAAATGTGTGTTTGTATGAACCACCAGCAATACAACATCCTCCTTTTCTTTAACATTTAAAATCTAATTTATCCATATTGGTGTTAAATGTTAATTTTATACAACATATTGTAATTGTAAAATGTCAGATTTTATTTTTACTGTATTAGATGATGTCAGTGATTGAACCTTATTGCTTTATAAGGGAAATGTGTCATGATTAAAATATCATTTTATTGCACCGCTTGATTGTGTGCATGGATTTAAAATTAAATTCCAAGAAGCAACTCGGATCTTTTCCGTTAATTCACTACCACTACTTGTTTTTTTGTTTCCGTTTATTCACTACCGCTTGATAAGTATTCTATTTCTCTAAAAACTATTACCTAATCATTTTTACGTCCATTGTGGTACTCCTTATCAGCTAGAAATCCGATATCGCTGGCCTTATATCACTTTCTAACAACTTACACACGGAGAGCGCGTTCGGCGGCAAGTCAATCATTGGATTTCCCATTTTGTGATCAACTTCAGTAGCCTCCCAACCTAACCGTAATTGCAATATAAAGGTAGTGGTAGTGAAGTAACGGAAAAGGTCCATAAAAATATAGAATGCTTGTACAGCTTATACAAAAGACAATATAATGCTCTTTGAACCATATCAAAAAATCAGCTCCATATCAGACCGTCAACGAAAACGTCAGCACAAACGGAATCAATTTCCTAATTAATTGTGTTGTATTCCTGACTGGACACGACTGATAACAAGAATCGGAGGTGATTAGGGATACCTAAACACAACATGTCAGCCACACGCTTTGCATATCACACTACCTCACCATTCCCATATCCCTTGTCACACAGTTCCAAATCCGTGACTGCCATGTTGTATTCAACGCCATATAGTATGTTTGCACTAATTGGTGGTTTTGACGTATTAGGATTTAATTGAAAATTATATTAAAATGTCTTTATCTGTTATATACTAACTTAATAAAATTGTATAAGTAAGTAATTATATATAGCATGCAATACTAACAACAATACTCGTATTTTGTATTGTTTATATCCGTCATCAGTGGAATGAACCTTCTCCGCTGGATTTGATTATATGTCGCTTTCGCACGAGCGTGGCAAGATGCAACTACTGGAAATATCATACACAGTATGTGAAATATGTAATAATTATGAAATTATCATTCATAAGATTGCGGAGTTAAAACTCAAACTATGGATCATATAGTTAAAGATTGCCAACAGCGTTTTTTCTCGTTCTTTTTTTTTTTGGGGTGGGGGGTACTAACAATAGTCTTCATTGTATCGGAGAAGCAGGTGTTGAATGGTTACGAAACCTGGACTTGGCTCTGTGACGGGAGATCTATATTTAAACACCAATACACATGCAATTTGTGCTTTAGATTTTATTTACATATTATTTACTAGTATTCTTCTTAATTTATGTTTTTATACTTCCTCCTTTTAGTTTGGTGGCTGGCTTTGAAAGTCGTACGATAAATTGTATATATGATTAAATCAAATATATATAGGCAAAATATATTGTGATTAATCTGGAACCCAACCCTTCCCACAGAACTATTTGCTGTGACGGGCCATGTATCTCTAATCTCATTACCACAGGCCGTTTGCAGATGTTAAATAGGCTACCATCGGAGTGTGACGTTGGTCCCCCATTGTCCAGTCCGCCAGTGACGTAATGAAATTCCACTCCACTGTGGCATTTCAGTGTCCAGCACAGCAGACAGTTTAATTTGGTCTCTCAGTTGACATTACGAAATCCCAGGTGTCCACCAGTGTCAATTATCAATGATACATAAAATAAATACTTTACACCTATACCAATAAGAATGTCTTATTTGTTTTAACAGTTCACAGAAAAACTATAGTTATTTGTTACTCATTTATTTATTTACACTACGCCAATCGTATATATAAAGGAACATGAGGGGTGAATGAGTGTTACGAGTATATGTGATTGAGTGTAGTCATTTTTACTACTGTTCCTTAGAAAGTGCCATTTATAAATAACCCAATATCCAGGGCAACTAAGGGACCTACACCTTTAAGTGGAATCCGAACTACTTAATATTTGTCTGATTTTCAGCTAATTGACAAGAGTGATACTCATTTCTCTTTCCTACCCAACACCCGGTCCCTGACTTCTACCCAACACGGACACCTTAGATTTCTCTAGTAGTGTTTACATCGATGGCAACCATTAAGCGGACGCCATATTGGTATTAAGACGCCCGAGCATAGAACCTATCGCCTACAATCTCCACAACACTTCGTCCCTAAATAGCTGGGTTACAACACTGCACCACTAGTGCCGACGTACGTACTTTTAATACAATTTCCGACTGAGATGGAAATTGATTTGAAGGTCATTGAGTGAAGCGTGAATGCTCTTTTACTCACATTCGAATTTGGATAGTAACCAACAAAACTGAATATATATTTAAATATTAATACTGCAGATCAAATAAAATGACATATTTCTACCATTGTGTGTCCTCAGCAATATCATATTAAATAAACAAACATCTTAAACTGTCCTTAAGTACTATTGGTAAGTTTAAAACATTTTATTGATAAATTTCAATTTATAAATGAAAGGAGCAACCCAAATATAAAATGGAGGTTGGTTTTTTCCTAAACTATGACCATTAAAATTGTCAAAAAGTTTTAAAATTTTTAATAAGTCAGGAAGTAATTCTGTTGAAATTACTTACTCCAAAATTGAAAGAAAGTATACGTAGTTTTCCAGGGGTTTTGTACCATTTGTTCATTTTGATCCAAATACAGCAGGATTGTTTGATAAAACGAGCGCGAGTTTGTGTGTTCGAGATGGAGTACATAACATTGACTCAATTAGTCCGGGCGATGTTGACTCTAGCAACATTGGAGTCAGATATTCTTGCAAAATGTATCCTTTATTAAAAGGATTGAAGGTGAGAGGATTAAAAGGTGAGGAAGCGCTCACGTCGACTACAAAAATGACTCACATACTTTTTATACCATAAAACCAAATTTAAAATAACTTAATTTTGATTTAATTGAAATGTAATTTGTCGAATCCCAACAAAATGAGTACTGTCCTAATTAATTAATAACTTAATATATCAATATATGATAATATTAAGTGCTTCTTGGATGTTTCTACAATATTAGAGATAATGTTTTTTTTTTCTTTACAAGGGTTGAATTATGTCTTATTAATTATATATCATAACTATGGAAGCTGACTTATAAAAGAAAATTGTCAAATATGTACTTCGCATAAGTTAACGTGCGCAGCAAAGTTACGATACATTTGAATATTGTTTGCTGAGAGCCGAGGACAGTAACTTTATTGTAAACTTGAAGTATTCATGTACAAGTTTTCTTCTCAGCATATTCATAAGTAACTCAAAACGTGTAAATTAAGTGGTCTGTTGCTCAATATGAAACTTATGGTAACTAAGTAACACAAATAAACGGTGTAAATTTATGCGTTTAAGTTTCCAGAAAACACTATTGGAATAATAAAGCCTGCTTTTATTACTTTTCAGTTTACCTCAACTAAACCAAAGAAAATTAATTGGATACTTTCCGTTAATTCACTACCAACATAAATTAGGTTAACCTAACATAACCAAACTAAACCTAACACAACTAAACCTAAATAGCATAACCTAAACAAACCTAACATAACCTAACAAAATCTAACATAACCTAACCAAACCTAAATAGTATAACCATACCTAACATTACCTAACCAAAGTAGTGGTAGTCAAGTGGAGCAGGTTACAAGTGAAGGTATGGTGAACCCGCTCAACTTATGTAACCCATAAAAATGAAGGTATGCCTGTAAATTTACTACGTTTCTATGGGCATCAACCCCCACCATCGGAGACCTCTGATATCAGCTGATCTTTGAGCAGTTACAATCCTAATATACTCGTATCTTGTGGTCCAGTGTACTCCCGTGTTCTGTTTGAGGTTATGTTTCTTATCATTGTGTGCATTGTTTATATGGGTTAAGTTATTGAACTTTTTGTAGTTGTTTGTAAAGTGACTAACATTATTTTCTTGTGTTTATTAACTCAATAGTCTATCAAATAAAGTACAAAAGGTAAGAAAAAATAATGGTTGTAAAAGTATATGCATATTATATTGGTGAACATTTGCCTATGTTTGTGATTATTGGTAACGTAGGCCATAATCGTTGAGGAATATACATATTTTTACATTGATTCTGCATGTATTTAAGTCTAAGATTTAAATTTTTTTCTAAAATTTTAAAACTTCCATATATAAATAAATATAAATATATATATATATATATTTATTTATATATGGAGGTTTTAAAATTAAAATGGAAGTTTTAAAAATCAATATATATATATATATATATATATATATATATATATATATATATATATATATATATAGATATTATAAAAACTTTTAAATTTGTTCAATAGTGTAACTTTCCCTAAAAATATTAAACGGTTTTTAACAATTTTTTAATTATTTATCATTATATTAATGAAAATTTGCACAATAGGAAAAATATGTTTATGACATAATAACAAACATAATTCAAAGGGAATTATTTATAATTTGTATTTTTTTAAATAATTTTTGAATTAGGTCCTGTGTACAAGTTAAAGGACTAAAATGTATGTGTAGGCCTACACTTTAAGGGTTAATAACCGTTTTACAATAATAAAACAAATATATTCTTCTTAACACATTGTAAACCTGTATATCTCACAAATTCCTCCTACAGCTGTAAAAAATGAGCAATAAATAAGAGTCGAGAAAGAAATGATTATCATAATTTTATTTTGTACTTATTCCAGATAAACAATTTCCTGACGTCTCTGTCAATAACCACAAACATGTCAGCCACCCAGGTAAAGGGTGCATTATGGATGGCCATTCCAATATTGACCACACCGTGAATACACGGGAGCTGCGGACCGTTACTGAACACTACACAGCGCACATTGGACCACTACTACGGTTAGGTTAGTTTAGGTCAGGTTAGGTTAGGTGGCTAATAAAGTTGATCACAAACTGGGAAATCCAATGATTGACTTACCGCCGAATTCGCTCTCCGTGTGTAAGTTCTTGGGAAGCGATAAGGCCAACGATATCGGATTTCTAGCGGATAATGAATACCACAGTGGACGTAAAAATGATTGGGGAACAGTTTATAGAGCAATAGAATATTTATCAAGTGGTAGTAAATTAACGGAAAATAAGTAGTGGTAGTGAATTAACGGAAAAGTCCACGCACATTATTTACAGCGTTATTTTTTTATAGTGATTATTTGCAATGAAATATGATACTAAAATACATAAAAGTATTATTTGTTGACAAGTTATTAACCATCATACTTTTATTAGTTTTATTAATCATTTTCCGTGTTGAATAAATAATTTACGTTAAAGTAAATGGATAAGTTTGCATGTGCAAAATATGAGTTTTTGGTAATTGATGATGGCAATTACTCCATCCTTAGCTGTTGAGTATATCGTAACATAGAGACATTCAACAGTTCTCATTCGTAATAGAACTTGACAAGTAACACTTTGTAATAGAGGTATTATACGAAAATAACGATAAATAAATAAAACGATTCATGGATTAGTACCTCGACACAGCAAACGTCTCGCAACACCAATCCGTTTCAGCACCAATGGATTGTTGCAATTTCTTACCACTTAACACCCATACACGTACGACGGTATTGCCCCACCCTCCCACCTTTACACGTACGACGGTATTGATGGGCTTACTGTGTACATAGGTAATTTATATTGTTAATTCATTTCTAAGTAAATACATTTTACATGCCCTAATTGTTCACAAACCACCCTTGATTCCTGATTACTTATACAAACAACTTTGTCGCCAAGTAAACATTTCTTTCTTATAGTGTTTATTTATTACTATACTAAATACTACTGGCCTCTTGTATTTATTTATTATTTTACTAAACTTTTCAATAGCGAATGATTAGTGTACAAAATATAGATAAGATAATAAGGATTAGACCGAAAACAAAACCTTTTATCCAACGATTTTCTGACTTACTTTATCTAAAAATAGAATATGTTAAAAACATTTTAATCTTAATATATTTATTCACACTTTCCCCGCTAAGCCCTCAAACCTTCTGCGAAGCTTACCTAAGTGTATTGCACGTGTACCTCAGGTTATCACGTGTGCTACTCAAGTGTATCAAGAGTGCTACCCCCACCGCTGTAATGGAGGTGCTGCTAAGTCTACCCCCCTTGACATTTTTACCATGGGAGAGGTAAGGCTTGCGTCATATAGGCTCCAGACCAGCGGTTGCTGGTAAGCTCACTATGCCAGTAAGCATAACGAAATCTCTAGCATCCTACAATCGGACATTCTAGAGATGTGTTCGAATAGGATGCCTAGACAAACTGACCTTGACAAACCCTATCGTATCGTCATTGGCGACAGAAAAGATTGGGAACAAGGTGAATCAATCGCGATAAGGAACGCGACCTCGTGGTACACATATGGCTCACGAACCATCCTTGGGTCTAATTACGGAGTCTATGATGCCAGGTCAAAAACTGAGCTCAGTTGTAGCCTTGGCAAACTGGCAGCAAGTGGCTGCCATAGCTGCCTGTAGTCAGGCAAACATAGATTTCGGCCTTATGGGAAAAACAATCTATCTGAACTCAGACAGCCAAGCGACACTAACGTCACTTGCGTCGTTCGACTTCACCTCGAGTCTAGTATGGGACTGTCACGGGGTTCTTAAAAGGCTGGCGTGTTCCAATAGGGTAATCCTGTCATGGGTACAAGGTCACACCGGGTTACTGGGAAACGAGAGGGCAGACCACTGTGCCAGGAAAGTCTCGTTGGGTGTTGCTTACAGCCTTGCCAAGAGGGTTACTACATGGGTCACCGGCAAGTTCTAGGTGACCTGGGAGGCAAAGCCAGGTAACAGGCAAGCCAAGGAGGTCCTATTGGGGCCGTCGTACTCCAACACGGTTCAAGCTCTTTATTTTGCAAGATCAGAACTCCGAAGGGTTGTTGGTTTTATAAATGGACACTGGACGTTTTTTGCACACATGAAAAATGGGACGTTTCTGGCAAGAGAAACTTCTCCTGTGTAGTAAATGTGGGGAGGAGGAGGATTCTGGATGGCACATCCTCTTTCACTGCCCGACCTTGAAAGGAAACGTACTCTCACCTTGGGCGGCGATTTGGAGCGTGGCCAAGTTGTAGCACAGGAAAACCTCATCAAGGCAATCTAAAGGTTCTCAAGGACCTTGGATTGGATGAGGTTTGAAGTCCTGTAAAGAAGAGCGCACAATAAACCTTTTTGGCTTAGGGGCCGTTACCAGTTTTGAAGCGTGGCCCTCCAAGTCGTAAAAAAAAGAGTGCTACCCAAGTGGATCAAGAGTGCTACCCAAGAGAGCTATCCAAGTGTATCATATGAAGGATTATCTAACATATATTAGCTCTTTGTGAGAGAACATATTTTCAATCCTATCTGAAATCGCATCTAGAGCAAATAAATAATATTTATGTCAACTTTCACTATCGAAAGCCTTATTGTTCTTGAGCAACTTTAATCAGTCAATGGTGATGGCTTTTATATTCACATACAATGTAATTCTCTCAGGTGCTAATGCTATGAAGGAATATATATATATATATATATATATATATACTATGTAGGAATGTCATCATTCTTGATTGTTTGTAATAATAAGACGAAAAATACTTAAATAAAGAGATTTAGTCATGAAAGAAGCAGCCAACGCTATTATTTTTTGCAAAAAATCATTCTAAAGACAGTTTTTGTTATTTTACAATTTTTTTAAGAACATTTACAATAAAATGTTGACTATATTTTAATTAATAGCAAGAACTGAATATTATGCTCAATGGAAAGAGAAGGGGTGGGGGTTAAGTTATGTTGTACGTCTAGGGGCATAAAGTGCCCAGGGCGAGTCTGGTTACAATTATCTCACTTAGCTTGCTCGAACAAGCGACCGACAAGAATAACTCTAGGTTGAACCCATCTCAATTTACTGTTTAGCCCAAGGGTTCCGGGAAAATATGTTTATTCCTTTGTGTTATTCGACTCTTCAGTGAGACAGTTTAAATCGTATTTTGCATGGTAATAGATATAAAGATACATTTTAAAGAAAAAGTATGTTTCGGTTAGATTCCGTTATATGCCCCCCAAATACAATTGCGGTTAGGTTCGGTTAGATTAGGTTAGGGAAGTTAGAATAGGTGGATGGGTGCGTTATTGGTTGGTTGGTTATTTAGTTAGTTAGGTTAAGTTAGATCAGGTTAGGTTAGGTTAGATTAGGTTAGAGAAGTTAGGGTAGGTGAATGGGTGGGTTATTGGTTGGTTGGTTTCTTGGTTATTTAGTTAGTTAGGTTAGGTTAGATCAGGTTAGGTTAGATTAGGTTAGGGAAGTTAGGGTAGGTGAATGGGTGGGTTATTGGTTGGTTGGTTTCTTGGTTATTTAGTTAGTTAGGTTAGGTTAGGTTAGATCAGGTTAGGTTAGAGTAGGTTAGGGAGGTTAGAGCAGGTGAATGGGTAGGTTATTGGTTGTTTGGTTATTTAGTTAATTAGGTTAGGTTAGATCAGGTTAGGTTAGGTTAGGGAAGTTAGGGTAGATGGATGGGTGGGTGGGTTATTAGTTGGTTGTTCATTTAGTTAGGTAAGTTAGGTTAGGTTAGATTACATGATTACAGCTATATAAATTATTTTTCACTACACTACTATGAGTTTAGCTGTTTTCGTTATGTGTTTACAACCTGCGAAACATCATATTTTCAACAGATGTCTATTGTTTACTACCGAAAGTAACATTGTTTACAACCGAAAATTTTCCACAGTCAACAAAACCTGTTTTTATTCCATAGTGTAGTGAAATAGTATATTTCATAACAAGAGTGGAAAGTGGGCTCGACAAGTCTCGCACTTCAAACATATGGTCTCGAACATGCAAAACACTTTCACTCGAGTTTTGAACGATACTTTTCACTACACTACGGAATAAAAACTCATTTTTAGAATGTTAACTGTTTATTAAATTAGAAACATGTTTTAAAAACAGGTGTTGTTGACTGTGGAAAATTTTCTGTTGTAAACAATGTTACTTTCGGTAGTAGACAATAGACTGCTGTTTAAAATATGATGTTTCGCAGGTTGTAAACACAACACCGAAAACAGCTGAACTCATAGTACTGTAGTGAAAAGTATCGTTCAAAACTCGAGTGAAAGTGTTTTGTATGTTCTCGACCATTTGAAGTGCTCGACAAGTCTCGCACTTTAAACATATGGTCTCGAACATGCAAAACCCCACTTTCCACTCTTGTTATGAAATATACTATTATATTTGGGGGGCATACAACGGAATCTGACCGTATGTTTCATTATTATAAACATACTTTTTAGCTCAATATTGTAATAATTTGGATTGCGACTTGTGCACTCATAAAATATAAAAGGGAAAATTATTTATATTCCTAAGTAGGTATGTGACTTGATGTGTAGAATACTCTTTTTTAAACAGGACACATTAATATTAATATAATATATATATATATTTCATATGCTTAAACCTCTTCTAATACATGTATATTTTCTAAATAAAGACTTTAAAAACTATAATGTGTTTTTTTCAGCTTTAGTTTTCTTGACTTTGACCAGTAAATTATCCGTATTTATTAAAACGAATGCTTAAAAAAAAAAAAAAAATGGCATCCTGTTAAAGTTGTAAAAATCTAAATTTCAAACCACAACTCTATTAGCTATAAAACATATAAAGAGTTAAGCATAGAAGCTACATGTCCGTTGGTTTATTTTATCGTCAGTTGGTTTTGGTCGTTTGGTGTTTAAACATGTTTATCAAATCGACCTTTTACCATTATAAAGATCTCTTTCTAATTCAATCTGATAATCTTTTCATTTTTCATTTACATGTTAAACACATGTTATCATAATTTCAAGATGCCAAATACCTAAGACTATTATTAATAATTAATCAGTCGACAAAATAATCAATCAAACACTTATGGAGTTGAAATGCAACATTCTTATCCATCTACAACATGAGAAAATCTCATCTATAAAGGCGAATGTTTTGGAGAATGTATTCCGAAGACGGAAGTGTTAAGTGTAACCTCCTATTACATCACAAGTGACGTGGAAGAAAGATCTTTACACCTCGGTCATAGCGTTATAACTGAGTATTCACCATTACATTGGATAGGAAAAACAACAAAAAACGCACAACCACACACTACATTCATCCATAACATCTGTAGTTTTCCATTAAGACAGTAAAATTACTTCTATCAATACAGTTATAAACAATTTATAAGCTAAATAATTATAAGGTACGAATTGTAAAACAAAATGTAAATTAAAATATACCCGTAATGCGAATGTTGATCATAATTAATTATTACATATCTTTGTATTTTCTCGAAACTGTATTTGTTTTATCTTAACGTTTCGTTTTATTTCCAGTTTGACTCGAAATAATTAAATAAAATACGAATTTTAGTTTTGCAGCTATAGATATTTGTTCATTGAATAAAACTTCTCATTTATTGGCAACATCATTCATTCTAAACATATATATTAAATGCCATTCAGTGTACCATATGAGTATTTCAGGGGAATTGTGCATTTAGCCATGTTGTGTGACAGAGAATGTGTGAAATGTGCGTGGAGATAACAGTGTGACAAGCCGACCGTGTGACTGTGGCTTGTGTCCATTTGGGCATCACTAATCATCCTAACCCTGCTGCTAGCTGTTTGGGCATTGCGTGTCCACAATGGAATACCGTAACTATCCTCGGATTATCTTCAGATATGAGAAGTCAACACGATATTTGAGCGTTGTTTTAAAGCGAATATGATTGATTTAAGTGTATGATGTGTAGTCTGGTTACTAACTGAGTTCGAATTATGCTCAGAAACGTTCAGTTATAAAAATCCAAAAGGACCTACTACAGCTGTCCGTGGAATTCGAACCACACAGTATTGGTTTGATTTTCAGCTGATTGACAAGCCTAATACTAGTTATCTCCCCTGAACCACATCTAAACATTGACTACCACCCAACACGGACACTCCAAACTCCTCTAGTAGTATCCGTGGCAATAGTAACCATTGAGTGGACGCCATTTTTGTATTTTGAGGACAGATCATAGAACCTACTGCCTAAAATATCCTCAGCACTTTATCCCCAAGTAGCTGGGTTACATAAGCTATCATAATTACTTAAATATGAAAGCGCGTAAAGAGAACAGCATGGTCGGTATAGTCAAAGGCCTTGCTCAGGTCACAGAATGTAGCTTCATGAAAACTTGCTACTAAAGATTATAAAAATCAGTTGTTGATTGACCCCTTATCAATTTAAACTGTTTGATAGTAATATTTTTAAGTCTTTCCTTGAGAATTGCCAATCAATTGTATGTAAAGTAAATGATATATAATGAACCTAAATATTCATGGCATACCACAGGGATCAATACTGTACATTTTGTCACTACTTTTTTTTCTTTAGTACTGTTCATTTAGAATATGTAATACTTCACTCCTACTTCTTTTTATAAAAATTAGCTTGTTAAGAGACCCAATTTGATTAGAAATGATAAAGATGTTTATGTACGAAACATGAGACGTATGAAACATGAGACGCACGAAGCATGAGACGTACGAAGCATGAGACGTACGAAACAGAGACGTATATCACGTTGGTTTTATTGATCACTAGCTGAACCTGGCCACGCTTTGCTTTGGCTTATATTAAACATTGATTTTTTACATTTTTACAGTTCCAAGAAAAATGAAGGTAAAATTTGAAAATTTTGAAATGTAGGTAGGTCAAGAAATCCTTTAAATGCACTATTCGTGAATACAGTTTTAGGAACTAAATTTATTCGAAGTATTATTTTAAATCACTGTATATAGTCAATTAATCCAATTGAATATATTAAAAATATTTCGAGGCATTTCGATTTAAAATAATCGTTCTCAACTCTCACACCAACTAATAAAAAATTAAAGTTACATTATGTCGAAAGAAATATAAAACAAAACATACATTCAAACAAAAGAAACCCCAATATGTCTAAATTAAACTTTAGATAATTTAAGAGTAAAAGTTATTTTGTATAGTATTTGTTCCTATGTTGTTGTTGTATGTATTTTGGTTCCTTATTAACAAATTTTTATTCATATATTTTGTCTACTATGCGTCACGATACTGATTATTTAGAACTTCTTTTAGCATTTGAAAAGGTGAAAAACTACGGTTTCCTCTGCTGCATTTATAGCCATTGATGATTTAAAAATATATTCGTATTTAATAATGTTTGAATTTTTTTATTTCTGATTTCTTGGTATGTTCTGAATGTCGAAACTAGATTTAAAAGCTAATTTGAATGTTTTTTGTTTGTTTGTAATATTTAGTTTAGCCACCATCCGCCCACTCATACACGTAAAGTGGCATTTATTAAAAGAAGATTCTAATGTTATTTGGTTCTAATCATAATTTTCTTTTCATTTTTCCATAAAGGTTCTTTCTCTTTAGACAACTCGACAATACATGTAATCTTATAGAAACGACACTCTATTTTTAAATAAAGTTTAGAATCCCTATAATTGACTTTTTGTTTTGTTTTAGCAATCACTATATGGTAAAACCACGAACAACAACACCGTTTTTAAAATTAATTTGGCAGAGTATTCCAGATTGATCAAATGAATTCATATTGGATATGTATTGTTTATTATCGAAGTGTATCCAATCTGGTGTCCGAAAAAACTATGTAGGAAGCGTGTAAACAAACATTTCAATAATTGAAACAAACATCAGTGTGTTAGCAATGTCAACAAATAACAAATCTATACGTGTGACTTAAATGTGAAAGCAAAATAAACAGAGTTTAATTTACATTTTACGGTCATAGAAAATGTAAACAGTAACGATTTACTTATTCTATTTATAGGAACTATTTTTTACATGGTATATTGCTTGTATTGTTTTGTTTCGTTAGTGGATGATGTAATGTCTTATTTAAAGAAGTTATTGATTGACGTGATATTTTAAGTAAATAAAGTGAAAAGTAGGCATAAAAGCAGCTTAATAGATGT
>JAQJVL010000526.1:0-55436 GCA_035578905.1 Stictocephala bisonia | reverse complement strand
GGTGTGTAGTGGAGACAACTGAATATCAGGCTTGTCTGTTAGCTGAAAATCAGACCATACCACATGGTTCAGATTCCACGTAAAACTGTAGGTCCCTTAGTGGCCCTGACTTTCGGGCTATTAAGGCCCTTTCTGAGCATAAGTCCGACTAAGTTAGCAACCGACTATACAGGTCATCCACACTCAGGTATAAAGCAGATGGGTGTATTTGTATTGAACTTGTATGCACGAATTTAGACTAACAGAAGAGAATTACAAGAATTAGACTTTACATAAATAATGAGCATGGGAAAGTTTGAATATATTTGATGCCTCATTCCCTACAGTGTAGGGAACAAACTTATTTTCAACTTAAATCCACTCAGACAAGTTTTCTTTTTGACATTTTATATTGTTTCAACTTCATATAGAGTTCAATGTAACTCAATTCAATTATGTATATTTCTCTACAATTCTCGGTTCACTCTTGACAAATTATACTCAATGTGTGTTTGTTTACCTTAAAAGACATGTTCCGCTCCACGAAAACGCCAACATAATGGGTTTCAATTTCAAGGATTTCATCCGTAACAATGATCGTACCGTAACACTTGAAGTGTCATTTGTTAGGAGAAGAACTGTTCTGGTGTACCTTAAGTTTTTGTAAAAAATTGAGTATTTTTATGATCTTTTGGTCCTTTTCAACAATTAAACTTAGAAATATTATGAGCAAATTAAGTAACCAACACCAGTGATAGACTTAACGTAGTGACAGCTACGTCTACCAGAAACGTAGAAACGTATGTTTCCAACGTTTTTAACAGAAGTTGGCATTTTGTAATACTCAAGCACTTCGTAATGAAGAAGAAATGTCAACGCAGCAAATAAGAATGAGTACTTATCAAACATTTCTAAATATTCTTACAATTTCTCCATTATTTGTTTAAAAACGTGAAAACATTAAATTCATTAAAATGTTTACCTCATACTAATGCAAGATATCTTTATGGTGAATATAAAGAGTAGTATGGTAAATATAAATAGTACTATGGTGAATATAAATAGTACTATGGTAATTATAAATAGTACTATGGTGAATATAAATAGTACTATGGTGAATATTAATAGTACTATGGTGAATATAAATAGTACTATGGTGAATATAAATAGTACTATGGTGAATATAAATAGTACTATGGTGAATATAAATAGTACTATGGTGAATATAAATAGTACTATGGTGAATATAAATAGTAGTATGGTAAATATAAATAGTACTATGGTGAATATAAATAGTACTATGGTGAATATAAATAGTACTATGGTGAATATAAATAGTACTATGGTGAATATAAGTACTATGGTTAATATAAATAGTACTATGGTAAATACAAATAGCACTATGGTAAATATAAGTACTATGGTGAATATAAATAGTACTATGGTGAATATAAATAGTAGTATGGTAAATATAAATAGTACTATGGTGAATATAAATAGTACTATGGTGAATATAAATAGTACTATGGTGAATATAAATAGTACTATGGTGAATATAAGTACTATGGTGAATATAAATAGTACTATGGTAAATATAAATAGTACTATGGTGAATATAAATAGTACTATGGTGAATATAAATAGTACTATGGTAAATATAAATAGTACTATGATGAATATAAATAGTACTATGGTGAATATAAATAGTACTATGGTAAATATAAATAGTACTATGGTGAATATAAAGAGTTATATGGTGAATATTCAAAGTATAAATAAGGGAGACAGACATTGTATATTCGATGATTGAAAGAAAATGTGATCGTTGTATTCTATGCAGTGAGATATTTTACATTTTAAGAACCACGTATTACAGAACTTGGACGTAAAAACCGTTTTATATCAAACTTAACGTGTGGAAAGTACAACAATGTGTTATTTAGAATGTAAAGAGATGCAAGGGAATGTTTTTAAATGTTCAAACTACCTAAATAAACAACGGTGTAAACACTTTACCATTCATCATTGTCAACAGCGGGCTGTTAATGTCGGGGTACCCGGGGACTTGGAATGCCAGATGGGTACAACAATAAACGGAGTCCTTAGTGGCAGGGGAATTTCATTACGTCACAAATGGACTGGACAAAGGATGAACCACGTCACTGTCCTGCCGTGCAAAAAGACCTACCGTAACGGGATACATGAATGGAGATGACGTAGTAAAAAAGAGTTTGAATAACTTTGGGAACAATAATAAATCAGGGAAATAAGGGCGTACTAGCTAACTTTTACAGAGAGGGAATTTGGGTAAGTAATGTAGTGTTTGTTACAAAGTAAGTAAGTTCAATATTTACGTAGTTCAAAATATTTACAATGAACAGGCATCATGAGAAGCGAAAAACCAATTTAAAATAGACTATTTTTTCTAATTTTTCTTTCTTGACGCTACCGCCGCTACGTCGAGACTGTTACGCGGTATCCTAGGGTGAGATGGAGAATAACAGAGAGGACAGCGTGCCAACTGGGGAGATAGGAAAGATTAAAAACTATCATGAGAATGAGAGAGAAAGGAATTGGCAGACAGAAATGTTAAGTTGGGAGAATTCGCAAGAACTTCTCAACCACCGTTGCGTATCGGCAGCCGCGCTAAGTTCGTATTGTCTACATCAAAACTGGCCGTTTTCTTATCTCTCTTCGCTTATTATAGATGTGTATTCATTGATATTTACCAGTTTTTGTGTCAAAGTATAACATTTTGTGATTACCCTTGGTGGTGACTTGCCAAGCAGTTGAACGAGGTTCCCGATGTCATAACGGATTTCTACCCCTTTTCGACTCCCGTAGTTCGGAACTCATGTAAGCTGGTGGTCTAAGCAAACGAGGGGAACTATGTGTTAATTGTGCATCCCTCCCTACTAACATGAAGAGGATATTTAATTTTTAATTACCCTTGATTATGTATAGTTTACAGTGAATTTGTCATACAATAGGAATATTAGTGCCTGTAATTTTGTTAGTTAGTGAGGCCCGCTACCACAGTTAGTTTAAACTGCATTACATTCACATAGGACTACACTAGCGCACCACAATGGACCACAAAAACAACTGATATTTTGAGACAAACAATTTATCAGTGGATGAAAAATCTATCTGTGTGTATAAACAAGTCAATGATATTACTTTACCTAATATAACTCCCTGAAAACATTTAGTTAAATTTTCAGGCTTACCTCACTGAATAAAAATCAAATTTACCAGGTACAATATTATTTACGTGACTTACCTGTATGAAAAAAACGTCTCTGATATACATAAACACGTGGTGAATGGCGTTCAGACAGCGCATGCGTGAGATTCTGTCTCCCACAACGCACAATAATCTGAAGATGTACAGTCTCGGTCAGCATTCACAATTATTCTCTTGCTACGTACCACATTGTATTTAACTAATCATAATGTAATTAATATCTATTTATGAATTTGAATTAAATAAAACCACCCGGGAAGTGTGGTGGGAGAAGTTCTCCACCTCTCCCACTCTAGCCGCCCTACGCGCCATTTGCTTTGGGCTTATGTGTACATAAGAAATATAACTCTACTTACAATACATAATAAAACCAATATTATTCGTGTGTTATATTGTACGCCAATGTAAATCCAGTACATGGTTTATGTGTAATATTTCGGAATTATGACGTGGGTTTTGACCCATGTTAAATGAAATGAAAAAAGTTTTATTTAGTGAGGCAAAGTTAGAGGACCGTTACGTCCTCTCTTACACTTAACCTAATAAAGAAAAATTAGTAAATAACTACAATGAGTATATCTATAGATGTCATACGTGTTCACTGCTGCTGAGCACATTATTTACAAGCTAAACAACAATACAAAATTAGAGTTTTAAGATAATTAAAACTAAAACTGTTTTAATGCGAAGTGTTCTTTCAAACATATATTCGATGTACTGTATTATTATAAAAACAATTATAGTTTTAACTATAGTTTTAAATGATTATGCCATCTTCATAGGTGTTTACTTTTCAAAACTGTTACAAAACAAATAAAATAAAATAAATAATTATTATAAACAAAACATATGTTGAATGGCTAAATATTTGTGATTTGGTGGTTAGTTGTCATTGTGTGTGTTGTTTCTTATATGTATAACTGTTTCGAATATTGGGTTTCTGTTTTGTACTAACATGGTGTTGATTAAATTATTGCGATTTTCTTGGTTGTGTTTATAAATTTCAAGTTCTTCTTGAGAATCTAGTTTTTTTCTTTTTGAACCGAATTTTAGAATTTTCATGTTGGTTTTCATATTTGTGTAGTTGTGATTATTGTTTAGTAAGTGTTCTGCAAAAGAAGATTTCATTGAAGTTCTGATTTTTGATTTGAAAACAATATATATCGAAGTAGTTTTAATGCTTTTGATAAAAACTTAATTCATGTCAACCACACGACAATGTGTGAATTATGGATGACCGCAGCCATTGTTGTATATAGTAGGACAGTGGTCCGTGTTACAAGACCACGATAACAGCAAACATATTTTATTATGTAAGTAATGAATAATAATATACATCCACTATTTTTAAATTACTAGCCACTCTTTTTAAGCAAGAATAAAATAAGATACATTATCTTTAACTAAGATAAGTTCGTTGGGTTTTCAAAGGAAACTACTAACGTTGCGCAATATCATCATTATCTGTTTAGGAGCTCAAGCCTCCTCCATCATTATCTGTTTAGGAGCTCAAGCCTCCTCCATCATTATCTGTTTAGGAGCTCAAGCCTCCTCCATCATTATCTGTTTAGGAGCTCAAGCCTCCTCCATCATTATCTGTTTAGGAGCTCAAGCCTCCTCCATCATTATCTGTTAGGAGCTCAAGCCTCCTCCATCATTATCTGTTTTCCACCTGCTACACTGGACTACAGAATTTAAATTCTACACACAACTGCTGTTTTCCTTCATGACATTAAACCATTTCTTGCATGGTCCCTTACAGTTCTTTTGCCCATATTTCCCCTTTCAAGCAATTTTTTGCAATATGACGTCAAAATATTGTCAGAAGCAACACAAATTGTCAGGCCGGATATCATTTCCCAACGACTATTGCCTGATACCTGGAGTACAAGGTCACAACAACAATTCAATATCAAGGATCACTGACCAACTAATGCTACTATGCAAACAGTTTTACAACTACGTGGTCCTAAGACCATCGCAAGGTGGAGCGATCTAAAGAAGCAGAAAATCGTATACAAATAAACATAGAACATGGTCAGTTGATTTGAAAGTTACATACCCTAGACAACGGTAGGTCAAATACTACCATGGAAAAAATGACGTCCTAATTGTTTGAATATTTCTTTGGATATTCTTTTTTTGAAAATATTTTTGAATATTCATCCGATAAAAGTGTCCTTAACTAGTAACTGATATTAAGCCACTCATATTGAAGAAATGTTGATAAATAAAATACAAATCACTACAAGACTAATTAGAACAAATGTAAATGAATGTTGAAACTGGTACATCGTGTCATATTCGAACAGGGTGGGCGTCTTCTCACTGATAGATAGCTTGTTTACTGACCCACATTGGAGTACATGATCAAACGATACATTTAGCTACTCCAGAACCACCTCGCTGACACGATATCCCATAAATGTAATGCTAACTAGGACATCAGCCTGCTGTTTAAGTCCTAATATTCCTGACGTATTTAATACCATCCCCATACCATTCCTAATTTAAATAGTACCATCAATATTATCAAAAATACATATTGTATATTCCAATTTTAATAAATATGTTTCCACAGTCGTCAATATCTAAACTTTCTAATCTAAATATATGATTTCAACCGCATTGACCTCCTATTATATGTTATTCACAAAATACAACGTTTTGGAGTCTCAATTTGAAGGCTAAACAGCTGTAACTAAGACTGGTAGATGTTATTTATCTCTACACATCAATACAAGTCCAATTATGTATATTGTGTTGGATGAGGCAATGAAAATATAAATGTAGAAAGCGAGTGTAAATCGTTTTATATGAAAACTTCATAAACTAGGAGTCTACTAGAAAATACAGTAACACAAACTGGTTGATTGTAAAATCATTCGCTTTGAAAATAACTGATCGAGGCTATGCCATTTGTTACCTAAAGAGGAAAAATTCGCTCATAACAACAATATTATGAGCATCTCGTATTACAAATACAAAAGTTTTTATTTTTATTTATTGTTAGGTAATATCTACAATGTTTTTTTATCGAAACGAAAATAGATTTTGTCTAGATCTTCGCTGGTTTGTGATGATCAATGAAAATTGTGAGTCAGATGAAAAGGAAAATAATTTTAATTCGCATTTTGTTCCTGAATAAAATTAGTGTGATTGGTTTAATATATTAGTTCATATCTTACCACTCTCACATAAACAGGGTGTTTACAACAAAAAATCTTCACGACTTCGAGCTATGGCTACGTACACGAAAAATTAGAAAAAAGTTCAAATAAACATATGTCCTAAAACGCTGAGTTTTCTGTCAGTCTACTTGAATGTGTCTTTACATAATGTATCATATCTTAATAACCCCACAAGATAGCATCTTCAAGCCCGGAGATGTATGAGGAATTAAGACGTAATTATTATTTAATTTTAATGGAACAGTTTTGATGGACGTAATAAGTTCCTTATTAACGATCCGTCAATACCTGTAGGTGGGATGAACGTATGTATACTCTTGAATCGGTTCCAAACTGGCGTTGGCAGATGCAATAACTGGAAGTATATATGGGGATTGACACTAGATCAGTCATGTGATTGCGGGGAGTCTATCCAAACAATGGATCACATAGTTACAGAGTGTACCCTGCGCTCTTTCACGGAGGGATTGGCCAGCATACACAGAATCAGTGAGGCAGGTGTTAGATGGCACGAAGGATTAAACTTAGCTTTGTGACAGGAGATCATTTTACATTTTTTAATTAATGAATATATAATTATAACTTTTGGATATTTATCCAAATATACATCGCAGCTTTATAATTATAAAATGGCAGCTGACAACAAAACATACGATATATATATATATATATATATATATATATATGTGTGTGTGTGTGTATATATACACTTTGCAGTATTAAAAATACAGTGCATGCTAATGTTGAAGTTTTATCCGATTAGATTTTTTTGTATGAACGCATTTTATAATACGAGACGAACACAATTATATTGAAAAGACAGATAACGTTTTGCATGTCAACTTCAAAAGTTAAAATATTTTTTTAAGATTGTTTTTATTAAGTAGCTATGCCATTTTATAAATGTTTAATCATTTGATTCAATAGGTTACACTTCAAATATAACTAGGTGGTATTTATTTCGACCATAATAGGCAGATGAATGTGCTTGTGGACAATACAGGGAACGCTGAGCTGGGAACGGTCTGGCGGCCATAATGCGGGTGGTACTGTGTGACAGGGAATGTGTGAACGGTGCAGTGTGACAAAGTGTGACATTCCGAGCGTGTTGCACCCCTATTGCAGTCACTAATCACCCCTGATCTTTGATGTCAGTTGGTTTGCGCATTGCGTGTCCAACCAAGAATGTTCCAGCCACAACAAACACTCACAGGCTAGATTCCCTTTGTGTCAGGTTGTGAGGTTGGTTTAATGTGGTTGTATTGAGCAAGCCAATTCATCTTGAGACGTCGTAATATAATTTAGTCAACCATATTTAATAACGAGATGTTATAGAAATATTCACACGTAAATCCGTCAAGGACTTTCTCTTCTTAAATTTATTTTATATCCATTTAACATGGATATAAAATAAATATAAATTTCAATTTACAATCACCAAGTCATAATATTTAAGCGCCAATACAAAATGTAGTTAATGAGACATTATTCCTGCAAAAATTATTTGTAGAAAACATATGGAAAATGTAATAAAGGGTAAGAGTTATGTTTAAATTTGTTTTAAAGTTAATTGTAAATGAATTCGGAGATAAAAATTGAGATGTACACACAAAAAAACCATGTGGTGTCTGTTGAAGGATCTGAGAAGAATTGATATTATTGTTGTAAATGGAAAAAGTGAAAGAGCTCTGATTATAGATCCTACGATAAGATTTGAAACAACATTAGGTCAGGCTGAATCAGTCAATAAGGAACAAATCTATGAACTTAACTTCGTCACCTAAGTGAACAAATATGACATAGTAAAATGGCAAGTTATCGGCCTTTAGTTGGAAGTAGAGAAACACTTTCTAAATTCACTTCATCATTCTTACAAAACTTATAGCATACCAAACAATATTAGAAAAAATACATACTAATTAGAATCATAAAAGTCTTATATTTTGAAATTATTTATTTTATAAAACATCACTTATTTTATAAAACAAATTAACAACTATTTTTTGTCCTGGTTCCCAATCTTCGCCTCAAATGTGAGGTAGTTGTCAATTTATTATTTTTAATAAATATGATTCTTTCTTTAAATTCTTTAAGCAACTTTAAAAACTGTTTTCCCTGTAAGAACCACACACATACTGAAGATAAACAACGAAGGCAACGCCCACGAATAAGATACCGTACCGCATATTGCATTAGATGATACACATGAGGAAACGTCTATCAGATCGTTCATCATTTAGCGGAAGACAAAAGCTTGCAAGTTTAAGTCTTGCATGACTGCTTTGAATATCTATGATTATTATTATAAGATACGAGATGCCGACAAAACTGTTAAGGACAATATAAATCATTACATGAGTCTAGGATGAGTGTAGATGACCTGTGTGCTATTTTTACTAACTGAGTTCAACTTATGTTCATAAATGGACATTTATCAATATCCCAATATCCAGGTCAACTAAGGGACCTAACGCTTTATGTTGAATATGAACTACGTATTAATGTTCTGATTTTCAGTTAATTGACAACCTAAACACTCACTTCTCTCCCCGTCACAATATTCGTTGACTATTACCTAACATGGACACCCCAATATCCAGGTCAACTAAGGGACCTAACGCTTTATGTTGAATGTGAACTACGTATTAATGTTCTGATTTTCAGTTAATTGACAACCTAAATACTCACTTCTCTCCCCGTCACAATATTCATTGACTATTAATATCACTGTACGTGTACGTGTGGGTGGGCGGTTCATCATTACTGTACGTATATGGGTGGGTGGGCAGGTCAATATCACTGTACGTGTATGGGTGGTCGGGTGGGTCAATAATAGCATATCAAGGGTATTAACAATGGCTTTTCTTCTGCCCTCCAACACAAATGTCATGTGTCTTGTTTTTATTTCAGTTTCACAAATATCTACATCTATATACATACAACATCCGTTATCATCTAATTTCACCCTACACCTCACCATCTAAGTCTTTACGAAAAAAAACCATCCTAGAAAGAAGCAATTTACTTCAACCATCTTCCAGGACACCTGCGTGAAGAGCCTCCACAGCACTTCAAGGAGGTCATCAGTCATACTCAGCCGCCCATACACGTACTATTATATTGACCTGCCCACCTACCTATATACGTACAGTGGTGATGAACCGCCCACCCACACATACACGTACAGTGATATTATGTATCACTTAATACATGGACACCCCAATATCCAGGTCAACTAAGGGACCTAACGCTTTATGTTGAATGTGAACTACGTATTAATGTTCTGATTTTCAGTTAATTGACAACCTAAATACTCACTTCTCTCCCCGTCACAATATTTATTGACTATTACCTAACATGGACACCCCAATATCCAGGTCAACTAAGGGACCTAACGCTTTATGTTGAATGTGAACTACGTATTAATGTTCTGATTTTCAGTTAATTGTCAACCTAAATACTCACTTCTCTCCCCGTCACAATATTCGTTGACTATTACCTAACATGGACACCCCAATATCCAGGTCAACTAAGGGACCTAACGCTTTATGTTGAATGTGAACTACGTATTAATGTTCTGATTTTCAGTTAATTGTCAACCTAAATACTCACTTCTCTCCCCGTCACAATATTCGTTGACTATTACCTAACATGGACACCCCAATATCCAGGTCAACTAAGGGACCTAAAGCTTTATGTTGAATGTGAACTACGTATTAATATTCTGATTTTCAGTTAATTGACAACCTAAATACTCACTTCTCTCCCCGTCACAATATTCGTTGACTATTACCTAACATGGACACCCCAATATCCAGGTCAACTAAGGGACCTAAAGCTTTATGTTGAATGTGAACTACATATTAATATTCTGATTTTCAGTTAATTGACAACCTAAATACTCACTTCTCTCCCCGTCACAATATTCGTTGACTATTACCTAACATGGACACCCCAAACGTCTCTAGTAATGTCCACGTCGATGGCAACCATTGAACGAATGCTGTTGATCCTCTTTAGAGGGTCTCAGTTTGATTTCTTAGGACTGACTGTTAAGATGATATGATAGTGTTTTAGAATTTTCTTAGATTCCCAATTTTTTTCTAGAATCATAACTTAATACCATATAATACTGTGCCTGAACAGGTCTTTCTCGTCTTATTAAAACTGGTCAGTTGAGATGCTAAATATAAGTCGGCTTGAGTGTGACATGGGTCAGCTGTCTGTGACGTAATGAAATTCCAGTGCCACTGTTACACTCCAGGGTCCAGACTGTTTAATTTGGCGTTCCACTTCAAATTATGTAATTTCACACGTTGTTTGACAAAAATAACTGACATAATTTCACCTTGATTTATGACTTCTTGTCACAACCATATTGACTACGGTATGATACAACTGTATTAATGACCTTTAGTTAGTTATGAAATATAAAAATTACTGTCGCTAGGATCGTATGCAGACTGTTCGGAGAACTTCTAGCAATTAATGCCATTTATTGACAGAGCTTCACTCCCTTCTTGAATAATCTCAACATGGCCCTAATGACACAGTGCTATAACCCAGGTCCTTGGCGGAAAGTTTTGTGGAGATTGTAGGCGATAGGTTCAAATGCTCGATCTTCTAAATACTGACTCAGCGTTAACTCAATAGTTTTCATGGACGTGGACACTACTAAAGAAGTCTGGAACGTCCATGTTGGGTGGTAGTTGGGGTCAGGATGTTGTGTAGGAAAGAAAACTGAGTATCAGCCTTGTAAATTAGCTAAAAATCAGACCGTACTATGTGGTTCGTATTCCACGTAAAGCAGTAAGTCTCTTAGTTGCCGTGGTTATTGAGCTATTATTAAATGCCTCTTTCTAATGAACAGTCGATCTTAGTTAGTAACAATGACACAGTCTACAATACTTTATTATGACACAGTCTACACTCATCACACTCATTCGCCCCTCATATTCTCCCATATCTCTACGATCGCCGTTTTACTGATGAACAACAACAGTTGGCTCATAAATTACATGTGCATTAATGTTAACGGTGCTACAGGTTTTCTTCGTATACATGAAATTTACTAAGAGATTTTTATTTCTCCAGTGACTATCAATTGGCAATTGTGACAGGAGTTTGGCCGTTCCAAATAAAGACTCGTGTGCATCACCCCCCCCCCCCAACCCTCAATACGCACAGGAGGATTTAAAATAAAATCAATTTTTCCACATATAGTAACACTTATGTAGGTCCCACCCTCTCCAATTAAAAATAAAAAACAGCAAACAAAAATAGGAAGGCCACAGAGTAACTACACAATTGACAAAAAAGATAAAAGGAAGAAAAAATACTAAAGGTCAACGATATTTTTTATAGTTCCTTGTACGGTGAGTGGTTTGATGCAAAATCAATTGATTTGGACAGGATCACCAAGACTCTTTTGTGGGAAGAGCTTAAATGTTTGATTTTTTTATAACCAAACATTCAAACAGACAACATAATATAGTATAAAAGGCCACAAATACTTTCGATATTTCAAGTCAATCAGTATAGATAGTATAATTTAAATATGTATATTTCTTATAATTTTCCAATTGTTTAATGAACTAAATACATCATAAAAAAATAGGTGACTGGCGAAATTATTGTTATTATTTTTTTTTATCAAAAGAGTCATGCTACCAAGATACTATATATTATGTATCATGAGTAGTATATTATGTATCATAAATTGAACGCATTCCGTAAGTAACGTAGAATAAAATAATGCATAAAACATGATTTTTAACTGTCAATCATTTTACTCTCGTAGTATAAAGAGAAGGGAGAAGAATAAAAAAATATCATAACAGTAAAATTTCTGTATTCAGATACAAGTTTTAAATTCGTCAGTTTAGTGATAAGCCAATAAAATATTTAGAAAATTATTATTTTGTTTGAAAAACTGCACTTTTTATATGACTGCCTTTTTAAAGAGGTTAAAGTGGTTAATTATGCTAAGGTAGGCCTATGTGGTTTTTATTATGGTTCTATGATAATGTAATTAATGAGATCTTCTACGTAAGGCTCTCTATAATACTCAAGGTATTAATCCTTAGTTCATTTAAACATTTGAAAGTGTTTTTACATTTATTTTTATATTATTTGATATCAAACGCCGAAATAATATATTGTTAATCTATCAAGTTACAAAAAAAGTTAACTTTTTTTACCTATATATTTCCAATAGCCGAATATATTTATAGATACGCTACTTAAAAATTGACCTATTCAATGCATCTGAACGAGAGAGATGCACTGAGTGGTGGAAGTGAGATAGAGAACTAATCTTCTTCTACTGTGTAGTTCCATAAAAATTGCTATGGCATCAAAGAAGATGGTAGGCCATTGGTTGGCAGTGCAGTAGCAAGCTCCGCCCACTGCGTTATTAGCATCATTCGCCTTTGGTTTGTTTGATTAACACTAACTTAACAACCGTAATAACGGTCAAATTAAATCATTATTTAATATACCAATAAGAATGAATAATAGTGCAAACAATAAATAGCAATTAAAAAAAAGTATAGTTAGTTTCAGTTATTTTTTTTTTTTTTCGTCTAAACACTGTTGCGGAAGTTGAACACTTTAAGGCGGAAGTTAGTCACAACCGTGAAGCAAAGCAGCTCAGCGGTGGAACGTTCCCGTCCGCTGCTTACACCTCTAAACGCGCTCTGTATAATACTTTATGTCAAACCGAATGATAATTAGAGTTTTTATTTGACTTCCTTATATATAAATAAAAAAAAAAAAAAAAAAAAAAAAAAAAAACAAGATAAAGTCCAGCAATATCAAACATGTATTAAATAAATTAAATTTACAAATTTAAATTATATTATTTACTATCCAACGCAATTCTGGCTCCACTTTAGGCGCTGTTGTTTGGTTATAGACCGCACACACGTTCTCCCAGGCACAGCAAGTGTGGTTAATATTGAAGTGGCATTTAATCCACTCTCTACCGAGGTTGTGAATACAATTGGAAATGTCGGTAAACCTCTTATATACTGATGTATTTATAGTTGTAAAAACAAATTATCAACATTATTGTTGTCGAAAACACACATGTTTTTATTATTTTAGACCACAAAAGCAATGAAAGGTTATTGAACTCACAGTAAATGTAAATTTTTATTTTTAAATGTTCAACGGACTTGAAAATAAAAAAAAAAAAAAAATAGAATGGACTGATTAATTAATAAAACTTAAAAATAGTAATAGTAAATTATTCAATACGAAACATAATCCGTAAAAATTATCATTATTATAATAATATATATCAATAAATATTATATATATATATATATATATATATATATATATATATAGAGAGAGAGAGAGCGAGAGAGAGAGGGGGGGTGAGGGAGAGAGAGAGAGAGGGAGAGGGGGAGAGAGAGAGGGGAGGGGGGAGGGGGGAGGGGGGGAGGGAGGAGGGAGAGAGGGAGGGAGGGAGGGAGGGTGGGAGGGAGGGAGGGAGGGTGGGTGGGAGGGAGGGAGGGAGGGAGGGAGGGAGGGAGGGGGAGAGAGAGAGAGAGAGAGAGAGGGAGGGAGGGAGGGAGGGAGGGAGGGAGGGAGGGAGGGAGGGAGGGAGGGAGGGAGGGAGGGAGGGAGGGAGGGAGGGAGGGAGGGAGGGAGGGAGGGAGGGAGGGAGGGAGGGAGAGAGAGAGAGAGAGAGAGAGAGAGAGAGAGAGAGAGAGAGAGAGAGAGAGAGAGAGAGAGAGAGAGAGAGAGAGAGAGAGAGAGAGAGGGAGGGAGGGAGGGAGGGAGGGAGGGAGGGAGGGAGGGAGGGAGGGAGGGAGGGAGGGGGAGGGAGGGAGGGAGGGAGGGAGGGAGGGAGGGAGGGAGGGAGGGAGGGAGGGAGGGAGGGAGGGAGGGAGGGAGGGAGGGAGGGAGGGAGGGAGGGAGGGAGGGAGGGAGGGAGAGGAGGAGGAGAGGGAGGGAGGTGAGAGAGAGGGAGAGAGAGAGGAGGAGGGAGAGAGGGAGAGAGGAGGAGAGGAGAGAGGAGAGGAGAGAGAGAGGAGGAGGGAGGAGGGAGAGAGGGAGGAGAGGAGGGAGGAGAGAGAGGGAGAGGGAGGGAGGGAGGAGAGGAGAGGAGGGAGAGAGGGAGAGAGAGAGAGGAGAGAGAGAGAGAGAAGGAGAGAGAGAGAGAGAGAGAGAGAGGGAGAGAGGAGAGAGAGGAGAGAGAGAGAGAGAGAGAGAGAGAGAGAGAGAGAGAGAGAGAGAGAGAGAGAGAGAGAGAGAGAGAGAGAGAGAGAGAGAGAGAGAGAGAGAGAGAGAGAGAGAGAGAGAGAGAGAGAGAGAGAGAGAGAGAAGGAGAGAGAGAGAGAGAGAGAGAGAGAGAGAGAGAGAGAGAGAGAGAGAGAGAGAGAGAGAGAGAGAGAGAGAGAGAGAGAGAGAGGAGAGAGAGAGAGAGAGAGAGAGAGAGAGAGAGAGAGAGAGAGAGAGAGAGAGAGAGAGAGAGAGAGAGAGAGAGAGAGAGAGAGAGAGAGAGAGAGAGAGAGAGAGAGAGAGAGAGAGAGAGAGAGAGAGAGAGAGAGAGAGAGAGAGAGAGAGAGAGAGAGAGAGAGAGAGAGAGAGAGAGAGAGAGAGAGAGAGAGAGAGAGAGAGAGAGAGAGAGACCATTTAAAGACAATTGATGTAAATTCAGTAATATGGGAGTTATTTACTACCACTTAATATTATATATGAGTTTTTTTTTCCCAGCAAGAACTAAGTTGAGATTCTTGATCAAAATTATACCGGAACAAGAATGTTTTGTCAAAGTGGTATATATTAAAAACAAAAATGTTAATTTTTTTTATTTCATCTATATACATTTAAAGAAGTGTTTCGATTTCCTTCTCAGGTTTACTCAGCCCATTCCCCAAAGATTGTCAATTTGAGCGATGGATTTTTTTAGACAGTGTTAGGGGGCGAAGCAGTACAGCACAAAATGAGTATTACTGATAAAAACTTAAAATCCAGCCGGAATCAAACCTGCACTATCTCCAAACAAGGCTCAAAATCCTGATGCTAAGTCAGGTCTAAGGACTGCTCGGCCAGCCTACAATTATTAAATTTTTACTCTAAAATCAATACTATTATATTTTTGTGATCATAAGTTTTTTGTTATAATCCAGTCTTCTCTAATAGTGTCCACGTTGATGACAGCCACTGAGCGGACACCGTATCGATATTAGAGGACTGCGTATAGAACCTATCGCCTACAATCTCTACATCATTTTGTCTTCTAGTAGCTGGGTTATAGCACTGTACCAAAAGGGTAGATAGAAATAAATAAAGTGCCGACACTGAGAGGCTCGCACAGAAATAAATATTTACAGAAAGTAAAAAATTAATGTTTTTGGTTTTATTCTATGCGTAAATCTTTAAGGTTTTAAGATTTAAAAAAATGTTTGTAACTTACATGCATTTTAATAACATTTAAAATTATTAAGATGTGTATTTAAAACATTGCAATAGCCATCAATTTGAAAAAATTAAATTATAATGTCAAATAAATACTATAAAGATCATATTCTTACCTATAAAATATTTTAAATAATTTTAGAGATATTGTCTCTTTTGTAAAAATCACATACAGACAGACAGACGGATAACGGTGCGAGATAGACGATTCGTACACATATTTTTTTTTTGCAGCCAAGGAATCACCTCAAGAAGTTTGGCTGGATACTTACGGTACACCCTGTATATAATATACAGGGTTTATTTCTCAAATAACTAGTTTAATGTCAACTAACTCAAATAACTATCAACCACCATATGAATCTACTTTATTTATAAAAAGATAGTATCTTTAATATTTTATTACATCCGAGTACAATGTACGTGTACGCAACTTCAAAGTTACATTCATCTTGTACATGGTTTCATATTCAAAGTTAAGATGTACATAGATTTTGAAATTATTACAATCATTCAACCAGAAAGGTAATGTAGGTAATGCTCTTTACAGAATGTGATGTGCTGTGGAAAGTTTTGATACATCTAGGGATATTTTCACAAAGGTTTCGGGGAATAACTTCGTCTTCAACGTAAACTGACTATACAAGTTCTCCTTTCGTCATATCATCTTGTTTTCAACTCTAGATGAAGTAATATAAGTAATTCACAGTCTGTACTTCAGAGTTTAACTCGGATTTGTAACTTACTTCCTCCGTGGTTTCTGAAAAGTTACTTTTAATGGTTTAAAAACATATTAAATTTATAACGTTTTGCGTAAATACTGGAGTCCCACATGATTTTTATGCTTTACGATTTTTATTTGTTAAAACAGTCAATATTAACCCTATGAACACGAGTATATAGGCAGTTACGGCGGGAATACCAATTTTTGACAAAAAAATAAAGAAATGAACACAAACAACCATGCATATTTCATTAATATTATGCAGTATTTTATCCTGAATCTGAATTTTGGAACAAACCAGAAACGTGGATACTACTGTCCACGTTGGATTGTATTAAAATTCACATGTTGTCTATGGAGGAGAACTTGTTACTGTAGTTAGCTGAAAATGAGATCAGTATTACGTGGTTCGGATCCCACATAAAGCTGTTGGCCCCTTAGTTTCTCTGGCTATTGGGCTGTTAATAAATAGCTCTTTCTAAGAAACAGTCCACCTTATTTAGTAACAATGACTACACTCGTTCATCTTCTCATCACACTCATTCGCCCCTCATATTCCCCCATATGTTGACGATCGGCCTCTTATGAATGAAAAATGAATAATAATAATATGATATGGAATCATCCATACGACGAATAATAACTGACTAATAACGTTAAGTTGTTAGGTTATGTTAGTATATTATGACCATGAATACATATTACAATCCTAATCTAACATAACTTAACTTGAACTAACCTAACCTAACTTAACCAAACCTGTTTTTTTTTAATATCTCAGTTTTTATTTGTGGTAGGAAGAAATGGATGTCATATTCGTGTTTTGGATGGAAGACTACGTAATATTAAAGTATATACATCGCTTTTGGAGTGAAAATATATGTTATATTTAAAAAATTTTAATTGAAAAACCCCTGAATCCACGGTGAACAATTTATATGGATTCGTGTTTGTGGGGTCGATATGGGTAGTAAGTGTGTGGATGGGTCTACAGTACAGGTGTTGGTGGGCGTATGGGTCTATAGTACGTGTGTGGGTGGGTCTACAGTACAGGTGTTGGTGGGCGGATGGGTCTATAGTACGTGTGTGGGTGGGTCTACAGTACAGGTGTTGGTGGGCGGATGGGTCTACAGTACGTGTGTGGGCGGATCGGTGGGTCTACAGTACGTGTGTTGGTGGGCGGATGGGTCTATGGTACTTGTGTGGGTGGGCGGATGGGTCTATAGTACGTGTGTGGTTGGGCGGATGGGTCTACAGTACGTGTGTGGGTGGGTCGGTGCGTCTACAGTACGTGTGTTGGTGGGCGGATGGGTCTATAGTACGTGTGTGGGTGGGCGGATGGGTCTATAGCACGTGTGTGGTTGGGCGGATGGGACTAAATTATCTAATTATGAGATTTCTCTAGAAATTATGAGAAATCTAGAGAAAAGCATGAGAAAAAGAATTTAAAAATAATAATTAGATGGACTGATCATGTTAAGGAATGTGAGAGCACTGTACGTGTAGGGGTGGGTGGGTGGGCGAACATGTTCGTGATGGTGTTGGTGGCGAACATGCTCGGCCGTCTATGGGGACGCCCAACATGTTCGTGAGCATGCTCGCCGGTCACACACGCGTACGCTGTGTGTGTATTTTTTTTATGTATAAGTCAAAAAAATATACAGTTTTAAATATAACTTTACTGGCGTTGAATAAATGAAATAAACAATTTTTATTTTATTCCAATCAGGTATTTTTAGATGTTATAACGCATGTAAGCACTTCCTTCAAGAAATATGTGAAGTGAATGCAAGTTACTGTAGAATGTGCTGGAACTCCGACCGCAGTGGTGCAACTCAGGTGTACAAAACAATCAATTCACCGGCGTGGCACGCGTCAGTGGCAGCGATTACAACACCCGTCGGCCTACAATCTGTCCCAGACAGCCTTTGAAGTGTTAATGCACTAATGTGATAAGCTCATAATGATTTTTCTGTATCTTTTAGATCCCGAAACAAGGTAATTTGTATTTCAAGTAAAGTTTGATATGTTACGGTATAACTGGGACGAACTGGAAATACAAATGGGGATGGACGGTAGATCAGTCATGTGATTGTGGGTAATCTATCCAAACAATGGATCACATAGTTTTAGAGTGCCCCTTGCGCTGTTTTACGAAGGGATTAGCTAGTATAAATAGACACAGTGAGGCAGTTCTTAAATGGCTTGATGGATTGAATATAGCTTTGTGACCGAAGATTATGCGCTATTTATTTATTTTTATTTTTGTCTATAATTTAATGACTTTTGGGCTTTTTTCTAAATATAAAACTGAGCCTTTAGATGATTTTTACTAAATAAATTTAAAAAAATTATATCTCTGACAAAAAAATTATACGATATATATATATATATATATATATATATATATATATATATATATATATATATATAATACTTCCGAAACAGCAAAGTGAAACTTCTTCTGTCTACAGCACTAACTGTTCTTTGGACCTTTTCTGTTAATTCACCACCACTTATTTTTTATCGCAATTACGGTAAGGTTAGGTCAGGTCAGCTATATCGAATCCCTAGCAGATAAGGAATACCACAGTGGACGTAAAATGATTGGGGAACAGCTTTTAGAACAATAGAATTTATCAAGCGGTAGGAATTAACGGAAACACAAAAAATAGTGGTGGTGAATTAAAGGAAACGATTATTTTATTTTATTTACTCGTTCTAAATAAGAAAATTATATACAATGAGATATTTATAAATTTAATTACTATTTTGACTCTTGAAATAAATGCACTAACAATTTACAACGATTAGTGTCACACTCATATCTGTGTACACACAATATCTGATACGGCTCCGTGTGCTCTCACTGTTAACACACTGTCACTTTAACTGCACTGAGACTGAATTTGTCACTATGCATACTGTCACTGACTCACACTGGCTGTCAAGTTGGCCGAGAGGTGTCTTTATATAGCGTAGCGGTGTAAGTCCAGAAGGTTTAGAATTGCCTAGGTGATTATGGAAAGGGATCTAGATACTTCTGGGAACCAGTTCAGGAAAGTTCTGGCTCCACTTACATGAAAATTAACCGCCATTCCGGTCCTTCTTGGAAGAAACTGGATTGGCTTAGATACCTGGAAGGTGATTCGTAACAATCCTTAATGACTGCTGAATGAAGGGTATTATGTTTTAGTTGTTGAACGGAACCACTGTTTGTTTATATTTTGTTAATCATTGGACCAAGCCTGCGAAAATAATACCCTCCACATCTCATTGTGACATATTGATCTCAAATATTGAAGACTACAATTTATTAGACGAGGGATAATGGAATGTGACGTAAGAAATAAACGGAAATTGAAGCTATTCACTAAAATGCCTCATAACAGCAACTGGCCAATGACAAAGTGGTATTTATTTATTCTTACGACGCCGATCGTCAAGGTATGGGCGAATATGGATTTCGAAAGAGTGTGATGAGTATATATGAGTGAATGTAGTCATTGTTACAAGCTAAGGCCGACTATTCATTAGAAAATGACATTAATCAATAATAAGCGTATAAAATAATTAAAACAATTTAAAGGAAAATGCAATTGTAATTGATTGAGAAACAACTAGACCACGTTAAATAACATAAACTTACATAGACATACATCACATACTGCGTAGGTGATTGTTATATAATATAATACTACGTAGGTGATTGTAATGTAATATAATACTACGTAGGTGATTGTAATGTAATATAATACTACGTAGGTGATTGTTATATAATATAATACTACGTAGGTGATTGTAATGTAATATAATACTACGTAGGTGATTGCTATATAACATAATACTACTCAGGTGATTGTTATATAATATAATACTATAAAACTACTCAGGTGATTGTTATACAATATAATACTATAATACTACGTAGGTGATTTTTATATATTATAATAATATGTAGGTAGTTGTTATATAATATAATACTATGTAGGTAATTGTTATATAATATAATACTACGTAGGTGATTGCTATATAATATAATACTACGTAGGTGATTGTTATATAACATAATACTACTCAGGTCATTGTTATATAATATAATACTACGTAGGTGATTGCTATATAATATAATACTACGTAGGTGATTGTAATGTAATATAATACTATAATACTACGTAGGTGATTGTAATGTAATATAATACTATAATACTACGTAGGTGATTTTTATATATTATAATAATATGTAGGTAGTTGTTATATAATATAATACTATGTAGGTAATTGTTATATAATATAATACTACGTGGGTGATTGTAATATAATATAATACTACGTAGGTGATTGTAATATAATATAATACTATAATACTACGTAGGTGATTGTAATATAATATAATACTATAATACTACGTAGGTGATTGCTATATAACATAATACTACTCAGGTCATTGTTATATAATATAATACTATAATACTACGTAGGTGATTTTTATATATTATAATAATATGTAGGTAGTTGTTATATAATATAATACTATGTAGGTAATTGTTATATAATATAATACTAAGTAGGTGATTGCTATATAATATAATACTACGTAGGGGATTGTTATATAACATAACACTACTCAGGTGATTGTAATATAATACTATAATACTACGTAGGTGATTGCTATATAACATAATACTACTCAGGTCATTGTTATATAATATAATACTATAATACTACGTAGGTGATTGGTATATAACATAATACTACTCAGGTGATTGTTATATAATATAATACTATAATACTACGTAGGTGATTTTTATATATTATAATAATATGTAGGTAGTTGTTATATATTATAATATATATTATGTTATATAATACAATTAATACTGCGTAGGTAATTGTTATATAATATAATACTACGTAGGTGATTGTTATATAAACAACCTATAATACTGAAGGTGCCTTAATTGCCCTGGCTATTGGGCTATTAATAAATGGCTCTTTCTAAGAAAGAGGCAACCTTAGTTAGTAACAATCACTACATTCGTTCATCTCCAATCATTCCACTCATTCACCACCCAAATTCGAATAAGTCTTTAAGATCGGAGTCAAATTAAAATAAATGACAAGTTGTAAGTAAAATCGGCTAATTTAAGAATCCTATATCTCGTCTTCAGAAGGTTTGGTAATGGGACTCCTGAAGATGTCGACCTTATCTCTGATAGTGTCAGTCAACTAAAAAATAAACTCCAATAGAAACAATAATTTCAAATCGTTTGTTTATATTGTATAAAATCTATTATTCTATTGTTATATTCTAAAATAAAAAACAATTTATTGTTATATTATTGTAATTGTATATTGGCTGATGTCGTTGAAATAATAAATAAATAAGTATAATCAGCAATTATGAATAATAATAATAATTCGATACTAAGAGAAAACAGCAGTATGATGCACAAAAATAGTTGTAGTATTATTTAAAACAATAGTAAATAATTCATTAAATCTTTATTCATTTCTAAGACGCTGATCGTGGAGATAAAGGCAAATATAAGGGTGAATGAGTGTGATGAATGTAGATGAATTAGTGTAGTCATTGTTACTAGTTGCTGAGTTCGACTTAGCTCAGAAAGGGCTGTTTATTGATGGCCCGATAGCCAGGGAAATTATTTATTAAACGAAAAAGATATTCAAGTTTTAAAAACATAGGTCAACAAGAGCTTCTGTTAAGTTACAAAAATGTAAAAATTGAAAATGTATATAATTCGTTTGTCGTAATAATTAGTTGCACTGAAATGTTTTTTCATTTTCTAAGTTTTACTTTATTTACAGTCCGTTTGTACCTTTCCCCCACTTTATTCTCGGAATATTAATGGTATATAGTGCACGGCTTTTTAATTAGCTGTGAAAGTAGAAAGTCCAAATTAGCTACTTTTAGCAATTATATCTTTAAAAAAAAATATTTGTTACCACTTTATTCAAAACTTGTTGATCGAGTACAGGTCCAACTCATAATTCCCGTAACATAATACGCGTTTTAATTACAATAATGTAGTAGAACTACTTGTGAACAATCCAAGCTTGATTTAAAATAAACATAAGACAGTAGACATAGTAGGAATTTCGTATTGTATTATATATTTTTAACACACTGTAAAATAAAAACAAATAAAAGTAATCGTACAGTGTGTATTTAAAATATGAGCATTGTTCTTTTAAATGATTGAATAAGTCAGAACTTTATTCGTTTATCTTGACAATAAGAAAAATATAACTAATAAATAGTATATAAATATAAAAATTAATTAATGAAAGGACCCTGAAGTACGTTTATTACATAGGTTTTAACGTTAGTGTAACATAATAAAGTTAATGATCAACTAATCGAGAAGGTTTGCATGCTTTTATGGTATCTAGAATTATTTAATATTGGAGTGAACTCTTTGTACAATTTCATTAATATAAATTATATTTTAATTATAATACAAGTCTTTAATATAGAAATGTGTTAATAAAACAGTATTTTACTAATACTACCTATATTAAATTTAATACGGTGGTTTTGCAATTCTGAGAGAGTTTTAAACATCAGTTGTGAAGCTGTTAATTAAAACTTAAATAAATCCCTTTATTAGACCACAGCCTGTATAATAATTAGTAGAAATGATTAAGCTGCCTTGCATATCTTCTCATAAAATATTGTAAGTGAAAAATTATTAAACTTCTCATGTCAAAAATTGGATAGTTACAATATTTTTCCAATTATTGCTTAAACCAATCTTGATTCTATTTTTTAAATAAATTGAATGGAAATAACACTTTTAAAGTTTACAGATTGTATATAGTAAAGGCAATTCATAACGTGTGATCCGAAAGGTCCGATAAGAATTTTCCAAAGACGCGAGGGATTAAAAAAGACCAATAAAATTGGGAAGGTTTAGTGAGAAATTTTTAGAAGCAATAATGCTTCAGAGCCTAAATATTTAGTTTTATTTGAAGTATAATTTACCATATACAGGCTATGTATAGGGATGGCAAATATTTTCAAAATATCGGAAACTTGATATATCGCAAATCAAATATCGATCTAACGATAATATTAGAGAAATATCGATATATCGGATTGTAAATTTATATGTTTAAAATTATGCATTAACTCTAATGTCATGACAAAAAATACACTCATATTTTGCTGTGCACTATTTAGAATAGACTTCTGAATGTAAAAATTAAATATCTACACGAATCAAGTAAAAATTCAAAATAAGAATAATTACTTATACATTTAATTATTATGTTAGTTATAAAAGAATGATGCAGGTAATAACTTTATTATTTCTGTTTGTCACATTAAAAATGCCATTAGGCTTGTTATAAATGCTAAAAATTAAACGAATTAACTCACTAAACCTACTTCCAATAATTGTCAGGTAAACCATTTCAAAATATAAGTTTGGAAATCAATTTTCCACTTAACCTCACATAAACTAAATAATAAAGTTACTTTTATACTTCAATTTATTTTTGGAACGCATAAGATGCAATTTAAATGTCTTTTTACGAAACGTGATGATTTTCAGGAGGGAATTACGTAAATATTTATTGATATGATACATAAAAAAATTATCGATACGGCCGATATATATCGACACATATTTATCGATATATTGAAACATACTTATCGATATATCGAAATATATTTTTGATCTTTCCGATATATGTAGTACTTTATTGTTAAGGCACACCAAACTGTGATTCTTCTGCACAAATGTAATGCGGGAATTGCCACACTGCTTCTGAAGGAGCTAAGTACAAATATTTATTTCATCACAGTAATTTATAATTAATTATACTAACCGCTATACTTTAGTTAGCCGTTTCACAAACTGCTAAGCCACCACTGGGAAGTTGACAGTCTTAGTAGACGTACAACCTTACCACCAGAAGGCTAAAACTTGCTGTTCTATTTTTCACTGTACGGTTCATTAAAATTATCATTATAATGAACACTGTATGATTATTTTAAAGGTAAATTCTAGTAAATTATAAGTTGATATTAAGAGTTTTTTTCAATTAAAATCATCGGTAATGACATGTTTAACTGTAAAAAATTATTAAAATACTGACATTTTGTAAAAATACTACAATTTTATGGAAATAAACGTCTTTCACACCTAGAAGAGTTGAGATAAAATCATTATTACGAATGAAATGTAAAGCCATGTTTTTGACGTTTTTCCCTCGAGCTCAACGACCCTCTTAAGCTTCGCCTTCACTTGCCCCTTATGTGATAGATATAAATTAAAATAATAATATAAAATTGCTCTGATAAAAAACGGGGTATCTGACACATTAAGTGACATTGGATCAGGAGTCAAGAGGTAAACTATTTTAGATATGGTCCTATTAAATAATTGAATTTGTACTCAATTTAAAAAAGAATTCACCTGTGCTATAAATCCCTGTATTATTAAATTATTCCTTAGTTACTTTTATCACTACTAATAATTTTAAGAGCAATAGTACCATTAAAAATAAAGACCATTTCCTAGAAAAGGCATTTTTATCTTTACTAACATGTAGAAAACAAGACAAATCCTAAACTATTGTTGCAAATAATGTAATTATATTTGTTTGGTAATTAATTTGTATAGGTACAATGACAATCGTAGAGAATATGAGTGGATGTCGGTTTCGGATATAGAATAAATGTAAACTTTGACTCTACGTCAACTGATTCTTTGAATGCCCACTAATACATAGCCCAATAACCAAGATAACTAAGGGACCTACAACTTAACATCGGCGTAGTTCTGTAACCCAACTGCTTGGGGACAGTGTTGTGGAGACTGTAGGCGATAGGTTCTATATTAGGTTCGCTAAATGGCTTCCATCGACGTAGACACTACTAGAGAAGTATGGGGTGTCAGAGGATGGTAATCAGAGTCCGGATGTTGTGTAAGGGAGTCTGAACTGAGCATCAGACTTGTCAATTAGCTGAAAATCAGACAAATACTACATTGTTCGGGTTCCCTTAAAGCTTAAAGCATCGGGGGTAGCACTTAAAGCTACTGTCGGATACGAATAAAACCATGCTCGAAAACATTTCCTGAGGAAAAATACTTGACTTCTCAACGTCACATGACGATCGGATGAATGGTTTGGTGATGTATAAAGAAGGCACAGACAGAAACATATGCTTTCACCTTTTTTACATTTTTATTTATTATAAAAACAGCGAACATCAAGATATGGGCGAATATGGATTTCGAATGAGTGTAGATGAGCTAATGTACTCATTGTTACAAAGTAAGGCCGACTATTCCTTAGAAAGTGTCATTAGTTAATAGCCCAATGACAAATGAACAGCCGGCGGTTATCAGCTGATCTCTCTCAAAATATATTGATTCTGATTGGGATCGAACTAAGAACCTCCAGCTTATGAAGCTGGGATTTAACCAACTACGCTACCGACCAATTTTCATAGATTAGTATATAAAATATATATTTTATAGATCAAACAAAATTTCCATTTGATCGATCAAACTTACACTATCTATTATTAGAAAAGATTCATATCCTTCCCAAAAAATTTATATTCCAACAGGTGTTAAAATGTCAGAAACATAATTATTTATTTCTATTTGACCAACTTTTTCTTTTTTACTAGTTTAAATCTGTCTCCATGTTATTGTTATAGTCGAAAAATGTATTTTGAGGGATTTCTATGGCCTTCAGACTGTAAATATTGAACAATGAAGGTCTTATTGCTCAACTACGAGTAGAGGCAAAATATCGCTAAAAGTTATCAAGAAATAAGGGAGGAGTTGCATTAATAAAAATAACTGCTTCACTTATTATAGTATATAAGATTAGATAAAAATAAAATAGAAAATAAAAAGTGCAATCACTGCTTTTTAAAAGTATAACTGGATTTCGCTAAATTGAAGCTGGATTAAGCCTTATTATTATAGAGTATGTGAAAATAAAATAAAAAGTAATGATAGTACTTTGGTTTTGATATACATGTATTAAATAAATAATTTGATGGTCACTGATAAACTAAAAAGCTAGATTACTTTAAAAAGAGGCTACTATTATTGATCACATAGTTTAATTATTACCCATTTCGTTATTTTCATGGGTGGAGTTGGGGGGTTGGGGTGGTGGGGTTTAGCTGGTTCTCAGTCTATACGAGAAGCAGGTGTAGAATGGTTATGAAACCTGTATTTTTCTCTGTGACAGAAGATCAATATTTAAACACTAAGACATAAGTACTTTGTACTGAAGATTTTATTTGAATACTATTTATTCGTCTAGTTTTAGATATTTAATTCCTCCTTTGTTTAATTTAGTAGTTGGATTTGAAAGCTATACGTTATATTGTATTCAATAATATTATATATTATTAAATAAATTATAACATTTCATTTGTATATAATTTCAACAATTTATTGAATAATTTGTACTACATGAAATTTTAGTAAACATTTTCAACGATAATAGTATATATCTTACGATTTATAATTTTTGTAACGACCTCTAAATTTTTTTAATATCTAAATTTTAACTAGTATAAAAACAGTTTAATCCTTAAGCCACTGAAGTAGTAACTTTTCTCTAAGTAATCTGAACAAATTGCAATGCAGAAATCCGGAGTTGGTAAGTAAGTCATTCATCTTTGAGCGGCAAGTAACCAACCGTGACCGAGCTGAGACGCGGCAAGCCGACCGTGGCGAGCGGTTCGAACACACTGCTAATGTTCCCCGCAAACCACTTCCAAAAATATTTCCACTCAATGTTTTCCAACTTTATTTTAAGTTTAATGCCTAATTAACCCAAACTTTTTTTTAAAATTAAGTTGGCACTATTGACGCAGTGCTGAAACCCTGTTACTTGGAGGTTAAAGTCTTGTGGAGTTTGTAGGTAATAGGTCCTGAGCTCGATTCAATCAATACTGACAGGGATTCCGCTTAATGGTTGCCATCAATTGGACACTACCGTGCAAGTCTTGGTTGTCCATGTTTGATGGTAGTCAAGGTCCGGACGTTGTGTGGGTGAAAGAACTTGATTGTAAGGCACGTAAATTAGCTGAAAATCAGATAAATACTGCGTGTACAATACCACGTAAAGCTGAAGGTCCTTTAGTTGCCCTACCTATTGGGCTATTAATAAATTGCCTCTTTCTAAGAAACAGTCGGCTTTAGTTAATAACAATGACGCCACTCGATAATCTACACCCATCACAGTTTTTATCTTTCATATTCGCCCATATCTTTACGATCGACATCTTAGTAATGAATATTAGCAACATGATTTTAAAGTGCTGGTACATTTGGAGCTTTATTATAACTTTACCTAATAAAGTAAATAATTATAACACCTTCCAAGCGTAACCTATACTTCTGTTTATTTATTTCGGAGTATAACTCCATCGACTGTGATAACACCTGGATGACCAGCTGTTTGTCGGAAATAACTACTAACTGTCACTTGCCTGCGTTAACTTACAACTTACTTATGAGTCTAAAATGAACAAACGTACTGAAATGGTACATTAAAAATACCATAAGTCCTCGTCCATCCTGCTCACTCACACAGTCCTCACAGGGATGACGTCCTATAAAATGTGTGTGACATGGTAAGGACATGTCGGCAAACTGAATTGGAGTCTTCACTGTGAAGGTGGGCAGGAAAACTATATACGGGAGAACCGGCTGTGGAGAGAATCGCAAAACTGTGTTAGACGATTGTAAACTGTGTTGGAGGGTCGGTTGGCTGTGTTGGGGGTCTCCAAACGGTGTTGGTGGATCGGTTAGCTGTGTTAGGGTCTTCAAACTGTGTTAGGGGTCCGGCAAACTATGTGGGGAATCGTAAAACCATGTTAGAGGTCAACAAACTGTGTTGGAGGATCGGTTAGCTGTGTTGGAGGTCTCCAAACGGTGTTGGTGGATCGGTTAGCTGTGTTAGGGTCTTCAAAATGTGTTAGGGGTTCGGCAAACTATGTGGGGAATCGTAAAACCGTGTTAGAGGTCAACAAACTGTGTTGGAGGGTCGGTTAGCTGTGTTAGGGCCTCCAAACGGTGTTAAGAGTCCAAAAAACTGTGTAGGGAGTCGAAAAACTGGAGATCGACAAACGTTAGCTGTGTTGAGGGTCACCAAACTGTGTCAGGGGTTCGGCAAACCGTGTGGGGAATCTACAAGTATGAGTTAGACATCGACAAACTATGTTGGTGGGCTGGTTAGCTGTGCTGGGTATCTCTAAACTGTTTTAGGGGTTCGGTGAACTGTGTGGGGAATCGTGAAACCATGTTACGATTGCACGGTGACAAACTGTGCTAGAGGGTCGGTTAGCTGTGTTGGAGGTCACCAAACTGTATTGGAGCTTCTGCAAACTGTGTGGGGAATCTAAAAAATTTGTTAGAGATTAACAAACTATATTGAGGGCTGGTTAGCTGTGTTGGGGGCCTCAAAACTGTGTTAGAGGTCGATAAACTATTGGAGAGGGATGGGTCGATAAACCATTTGCGTTCAAGAGTACATATTTTAAATTAATTACGTTTGGATTGATTTTAAAGTAATTAACTTACGGCCCGAAATTTTTAACATTGGGAAAGTTTCACCTTACTACAAACCACTTGATAGGCCCTCCCACCCTCCCTAGTAGATACAATTTGATGGAAACCCATAGATCCACCCACTTTTCCAGACACATACGACTCTAAAATTAAAATTGTTTTTCATAATTTATAAATTTGTAACACCTTATTTTATACATTTAATTATTTAAGTACAATTTATTAAATTGTAATTTACTACTTAACCTTATTCAATTGTAGATCAAGAAGAATAGAATGAAGATATTATTATGATGAATAAAGATAAAAACACAGCATGAATAAATAATGATTTATTAGGAATAACAAAACACTTCAACTCGATAAAACAAGATAACACAGTCTCATAACATTTCGTAACAATATTTACAAAACAGCTAACTTATAATTACAACGAATAACACAACGAAAAAACGTCAAATACTAAAATTTGTTAAACTATTTGGAAGCAAACAAATTTAAGAAAGCAAATTTACAGTGTGATAGAAATTATTTAATTATAAAGCGTAAATAAGAACTAAAGCCTAATTTATTTAAAGATAATTGTCTATTAACACATAATATAATACTTTTGCTAAGAAAATTTTCAAAAACAAAGTATTTTTTTCAAGCTTATTTAGTCCTTATCTGCTTTTTCAGTCATGTACATAATTGATACGTTTTAACACATGAAATTTGTGTTGAAATCTGGAAATAAGGCACATGCCTTGAACTTGCAGGACTAAACATTCATCAATAAATCAAATGGTTTTAATTAATAACGTAAAAATTATTGAAAAGACAGTTAATTTGCTCTAAATTACCACAGATAAATTATCAACCTTCCGAAGAGGCTTATGGACTTAGGGTAGCGCGTATCTTAACCAATATTCCAAGAACAATCAGCCTTACATAGTACCTAGTGCTTCTTACTAAATCCCCACTTCTTGTGGTCTTTGTGGCCTCCCTTCTTGCCGTACTCAGACTTGTGTCCGTAATGCTCGTCATGACCTCCCGCCTTCTTGTGGCCCGCATGGTGGTGGTGGTGTCCGCCCTTCTTATGGTGACCTTTCTTGCCCTTGTGGTCGTGGTGGTACCCGGACTTCTTGTGGCCCTTCTTGTACTTGCCTCCGTGGTGGTGGTCGTGGTGATGGTGGTACCCGCCATGTTTCTTGTGGTGGCCTTCATCGTGGTGCTCGTCATAGAAATGCTTCTTCTTCTTGTGCTCGTCTAGCTTGTGGATAGAATGTTTTCCCTTCGTGCTATGACCCTTTTTGTAAGACCCTTTGTCATGGAACTTATGCCCTTTGTGGCCCTTCTCGCCCTTGTGATGTTCCTGAAACAATAAATACAAAGGGGTTGAGTTGTAGTATATTTTTTTACATCTGCGAAAAAAAAATATTTTATTTCAATTGTATTTAAAACATTCGCATTTTATACTATTTAACTATTTCGTAATAATTGTAGGCAAGAGTAATCAAAATTACAAACTATAAACAAACTTCTAATTTATATGTTTTTAATTATTTGATTTTATTCTTTGGGGATTTTTTATTAATCTGAAAGATACATCTGATCACTAATGATTTGTTATCCTATCACTATTCCTATGTTGTTTCTCAACACTCTTTTTACATCACAAGGTAACATAAAGTTAACGGAAGTTTAATATATTCTTATTAAAAACTTTTAACTGGTTTAATCCGCTTATTACGAACTAGTTTTAAGTGATATTATTTAGTAGTAAAAGTGGTGTTTTAAATTTACGATGTTTTTAATTTACCGTAACTTCCAATTATATGACATTTCTCAAATTAATATTTTTAGGATGTTTAGATTTGTTTAAAATATTTATATTAACTGCCAAGAACTCAAAAAGTGCTTAAAAATATTGAAAAAAAAAAGAAAATTTAGTACTTAAGTTTTAAAACTTATCATTAGCATTTCAAATAATAACCTAATAACAGATACAAAATAGCGATCGAAAAATAATAATAATGTTTTACAGATTATATTTACAGAAACCTGCTATTATTTACTTTTTGCTTTCTGCTATTTACTATTGCTATTACTTTTGCTATTGCTATTTACTATTTGGTATTATTTTTCTCTTAAAATACCATATCCTAATTATTTTAAAAGCAGTTTCTCAAAACAAAAATATTCGTGATTTGGTAACGGTTGCACAATTTTTTCTTATACTGGCCAATATGTGGGCCAATACCAATGTACGTGTATGGGTAGGTGGGTGGGCCAATACCAATGTACGTGTATGGGTGGGGTTTATAGACAATTCTAAACACTTATTGCTTAGTTATCATGCTATAAAGATACAGTACCTGAAGTTATAAGTCAACTTTAGTATTACTTTACTGTTTGGAATGTTCTGCTTTAAAAACTCTAATTTTGTTTGTTATATGTGGTTTGTAGATAGATTATTTTTGAACCAATTTTATTTAAAATCAACATTGAAATGCATTTATCATATCAATAGTTACAATATTTTATTTGTGATAAAAATAATCAATTTTAATATTTTGTGTTTAGTGCAATAAATTATAATGTGTTTGGTAATAGTACATTTATAATCACGTCGGTTGGATTCTATTAATAAAATTATTACAATCAATTTAATATTGTAATAATTAAATTTGTATTAAATTGATAATTTTATTTTAAACATTTTTTTGCAAAAAATACTTTTTTTATCTTCCAAATTTATTGAAAACCCTTTTTACAAGCATCAACTTGTTTCTTATAGCATTTTTACTATTTAGCATAATAGAAAATCTTTAAATAAATGTTTATTTTGTACGTATTTTAGACTTGTTTACGTAGACTTCATTTTGTTACTAGTGATTTATTTTAGACACTGGTCGACTATTGACAATGTAAACTAACCATAGATTCCAGCAAACTTGATTAAAAGTGGAGTGCGGAGAGCATGTGGTTTCAAACTGTTTTGACACGTTGTTTCAGCAAATGAATTCCCATGTTTATTTGAACAGAGTTTGGGGGTAAATTACACCATCGCTGATTACACTTTGTGATTCTGTGGTCCAATTTCAGATTTATATTTTGATAAATTTTGCGCAATGTGAGTCTAATTGTTATTCAGCCATATTTATTAATCATTGTTTTTATAGAACACTATTTTTATTTTTGAAAACGTTTGATTGTTTTACAATTTGTTAGCAACTTGTTCGTTCAGTTTTAAATAAACGTATAAATATTTCAGAAAGGGAGATTAGGAAAGTTGGAGAGTCCCCAAGTTTTAGAAGATAAACTAATTTCAGTTGTTTTCTTAAGTTAGGACCAGAGGAAAAACTAATAAATCACATTTTACAGTTGATATTATATATTTATATAACGTCTTCTTAAGAGATCTCTTGTCTTTAAATAGGCTTTATATAATTACGGGGTTGGATAGAAAAGTAGTTTGTGCTGTGTTCTACTTTTCGATGATAGAATGTTAGGTAAGGAGAATGATAAGAAGCGGATATAAAATAAAATAGATTTTATCGGTAATTTGTATAAGAATATTGCATTATACTGTGTAAAATATCACTTATCAATACACGACCAGAATCAATCAATTACATGAAATGTCATAAAAAATAACTGAGTTTGAGCCGCAATCTAATAAGAAGTAATATTAATTAAGTGCCTTAGGCTTATGTGGAAGGGACTCATATATATACCAGTAATTATTTTATTTATTTACCTTTTTCTAACCCTTATGGATGAATTGATATCAGTTATTTCTTTCTTTCATGTGTAATTTATGTAACCTTTTTGTTTGTGTATTTTATAGTTAGTGAATAAAGATTTGATAAAGATTTTGATTTAATATAAAAAACCCATTTATAATTTAGTTTTATTTAATATAAGTTAAAGGTGAGGTCAGTTCATACCTTGTGATAGCCGCCTTCATCATGGTGTTTCTTCTTGTGGCCGCCGTGTTCCGAGTAGTGTCCGCTGTGTGCCTCCTTGTCGTGGTGTCCTTTCTTACCATGGTCGTGATGGTGATGTCCTTTGTATCCTTTATCAGCCTTCTTCCCATGACTGGAATGGTGGTCGGAGTGATGGTCCGAGCCTCCCCCGTGGCTCCAATGGTGAGATGCTGCTACAAGAGAATCGTCAAGTTCTCCTAGCTCTCTCTTTTGTAGAGACCTGGAGTCTAAATCTCTTTTCTGAAGACTTCTCCGGAGTAGGCCCAAGCCAAGTTCCTCAAGTCCTGTACTCCTACTAATTTTATTGTCGTCTTCTAACGACTCCTTGCCATCGGCCGTCCCTAGCACTAGCCATACCACGAGCACAGCCCAGGATAGGATCCTTAGTCGCTCCATGCTGCACTGTTCAGACTCCTCCCAGATCGTCCTGTATATACACTCTGGTGCAGCCACCACCCGTGACCCAGCACGCTTCGCGGGCTGCGCTTAGACGTTTATGCAACGTCGTTTTTCGCCGCAATTTCATCCAACCCAATCAACAGACCGATGACACTTTTGCAATAAACCAAACCCGTACACTACAGGTCTGTATTACGACATTGTTTTTGTTTCTACTTGTGCCCTGATGCATTAAACAAACCTCGTTTTTAACTAATTACGTTTATAATTAATGCATGTATATTTGCTTATTTTAGCAAGTAGTTGGGCTTACGTGGTCGGTTTCATGAATAGAATTTATATTTTCCGGTGAAAACAGCTTTAAGGACTGAGCTTTCTTTTATATCTTGTATATTACTTACAAGATAACCAGACGTGTTACCCATGCTGTGATGTGGCATCCTAAGTGGTATCCCACTGAGAATATGCGTGATAGAGAATAGAAAATATAGATTTTAGTTGACTCATTTTGTTTGATTAAATTCATAGCCAGTTTTGTAATATAAGGCTAAAATCCAGTACTTTGTGATACAATGTCCTGAAAATTACAAGTGAAACGTTACTGTCTTAGTCCCCTTAGATTATTTACACGGCATCTGCTCAATGGTTTCCATCACCATGGGCACTACTGAAATAGTTGGAGATGTACGTTTTGGTTGAGTCAGATCTGGTCCAGGTATAGAACTGAGTGTCAGGTTATGTTAGCCACAAATTAGACCAATACATGGCTCAGAGACCATTTTACATAAGAGAGATGTAAAATTCTTATTTGCACTTCCTGTTTGACTATTGATAAATTCTGCTTTCTAAATATCAGTTATTAAATTATTTGCACTTTTCACATACATTTGCATTTACTTATTCACTCATTTCTATATGATTGGGTCTTACAAATACATAGATAAATAAATAAATTATATAAATATATGTATATATGATTTTACACATTTAACAGAGTGTTAAATGACAATAAAGGTTTTATTCAAATTTATAAATATATCTAAATATCCATCTTGAAACATTTTTACATTTGAACAAACCGTCAAATATATATGATAACAAGTCCATTAAACTGTCAGATTTCTTAAAGAACAGAATGTAGAATATATTTTACTATGATTACTTGAATGATTGTTTGATCTTACGTTTTTCTTGCAATCAAAATGCATAAGATCTTCGTCATCTGAATAGTTATCTTCATCGTGTTGCTCACATGAATCTGTGTTTTTGTTAAAATAAATGTATTATACATAGATTAAAACGTGTTTATTAATTTTAATCTGTTCTTGCTGACTTGGAATCAACTACTGATTATTTCTTATTATTATTCTAATATTATGATTATGTGCAGTTAAATGTCAATTAAATGTTTGTCATTCAGTATTCTGTTTTTCTTAGTTCAGTTGCTAAAAGGAGATTGGCCTCTTTATATTTATAAAGAAGTTTTTTATACACTAAAAAAAACCCTTTAACATTACACGTCTTAACCTGTCACACAGTGAGAACAGTACATATTAATAAATGCATAGGGCATCATGTCATATGTACACAAGGTGAATAAGCTTTCTAAAAGACTATGTTTGTATGTCTGGAATTCTCGTTAAGAACGAAATTGCCCGGACATTTTTCGTCAATTCACTACCATTACTTTTTCCGTTACTTCACTACCACTACTTTATTTTATCGCAATTATGGTTAGTTATATTAGGTTAAGTCATGTTAGGTTAGTTTAGGTGGCTACTAAAGTTGATCCAATGACTGACTCACCGCCGAATGTGCTCTCCGTGTGTAAGTCCATGGAAAGCGATAAGATAAGGCCAGCGATATCAGGTTCCTAGCGGATAAGGAATACCACAGCGGACTTAAAAACTATTGGGGAACAGTTTTTAGAGCAGTAGAATATTTATCAAGTGCTGGTGATTTAACGGAAACAAAAAGAAGTAGTGGTAGTGTGTAATATCCAATTACTGTTTACCTAGTACATATGTAAGTGATTGGTTGCTATTCGTCTTAGTACATACTAAGAGTACATAGTTTGATTAAGCCATCTGGAAATGAATAATCACTTCTGTCTTAAAATTATGTATATATGTAAATTAGCTAACCAAGCGTAATTATTATAATATTTTGTGATATTACGTTTTTCAAAATTTTTAGTGTCATGAAAAACCATTGATATTTTTATATTTATAACTATAACATTGTGATATGCGAGTAGGACAAATATAAAAATGTAACTGCCTTCCCATTAAACTGCTTACAATACTTGCCACTTATCATTTTACATTATATTTTTGCAAATAACTTCTTATTGAAATGCTTATCTTTCTGGAAAAAAATATTTAAAAAGCGTTCACAATTGTTAACAACATATACATTTTCAATCTCTTATCAATGAAAGCCCAATAAAGAAAGAAATACTTGTACTTAGAAATGTTAGGTTTTGATTATTAAATTTACGATATTAAGAAGCCAACTTTACTCAATTAATAAAAATACAAAAATAACAATAATTAACAAATAATTTTAACTCTCATCACTTAATTAATCTATTTTTTGGAAAATACGATTTTGGACCCTTCTTTATAAATTCCTCTTGTTAGATTATGTAATTTCAAATTAATTGACTCTGACGACGGTTTCCTTTCGACAAATCATGTGACTGTCAGCTGAGTTAACACTAATGCTACAATACGTAAATATCAATTTGTAAATGTGTCAGAGTCTATTAATTTGACTGTAATTGAAATGAAATATTTCGAACTATTAACAGCTATTATTATTGGGAATTAATACTAACATAAGTTCTAAAGAGCATTTTTGTCAATATTGTTTAATATATATATATATATATATATATATATATATCGCTTGGCTTTCAACCCAGCTACTAAACTAAAATGATGAATGAAAAATAAAAATAGACCAATAAACAGTTTCTAAATAAATTAAAATCTAAAGTACAAAGTAAGTATGTTTTAGTGTTTAAATATTAATCTTCCGTCACAGAGCTAGCTCCTTGTTTCATCAATTGTCCATTTCCAGTTCAAAAATAATTATTGAGGCTGGCTAGATCAAGCAAAAGTGCTCTTCCTGTTTTTTTGTTTTTTTTACACCGTATTGAGTTGGAAGATTAATATCAACTGTTTATATGAATTTTGTGGACCGTATGGTGGGAATGTCAGCTGTGTATACGTTGAACAAAAACGGAGCAAGAACAGAGCCTTGTGGCATTTCATATTCCGGTGCCTAAAAAAATTTCGCTGCGAACTAGATAATCTTTAACTAACCTTATTTTGATGGCTGAATTTTCATTTGTGTGATCTCCAAGGCTGCCAACCAAATATAAGGGCCCAATCGTTCCACTTGAAGTACAGAGTTGGCTTTTCTTTGTGCCCGAACTAGTTTCGATATTCCAGAAGAACTAGGTCTCTTCCTTTCACTAGACCTAGTTGTTGCGGGCGTTTCCCTATCACAAACTTTACGATTAAACAGTTTCTACGTATTCTTTTACTGCAACAATCAATTAAATTGTTGTTAAACTCAACAATGTTGTCAATGTAGTGGGTCCCGTTCTCTTTATATGGCCGTCGAATTTTAGTTCGTTTTGTAATGCCAGAATGCATGTCTTTCTATTCTTATATTTCTTCATCATTTATAATAATGCTGGTTGATTTCAATTATATTTTTATTTTCACTTGAATTTGTTCAAATTTATTACTGTAGTGCTTTCATAGTACTCGTAAGCTGATGTTTTTGATAAGAATTATATTTTAGTTCAGAGTATTTTTAAATATATATTATTTTTCGTATTATAGGACTTTCCTTCTTTAGTTGAAATTTATCAATACTGTGAATGATCATGTCTGGATTATTTACTCACTCGTAGTCTTAATTTGAGATGTCATTGCTTTGTTAGTTTTAGCTCTACGATTTTTAAATATTTATAGTTACGCAGGAGAAAATAAACAAGGTAAAGTTAATGTTAATAGAATTTTCCAATCATTTACACGAACGGTCGTTTATTTCCTACTAACTTTGCATATATGATAATTTCTGAGATGAGGAAGACTTCATCTTGTTTGGAAGTTTCGACACAACAACAACGTAAGTTCGCTCAAACAAAGGGATAAAATCAAAACCCTCACTCCAGTGGTTAAACTTTTCATGTCGTAACCAAATAAAACTTACGAACTTATTTATTGTAATAATAAAAGCTGTGTTTTACACCTCTTTATTATTCGACTCATTTTAAAAATGGCCTCGATAATATTCAACATATATAGGATATAATAAAAACCTGTTAGAAGGGATTGTTATATGTTCAGAGATATTTTGCTTCGATTTATTTTTTGTAACTAAATCTTATTTCTTTGTTTTATTTCAAATTCGAATTTACTTGATAAAAGTGTTTGTTTACCAGGAATAATTATTTCACGACCCTATTCCACGAGAGTTCTTGGCTGTCTTCCAAATAAGTTTACACGATAAAAACGATGACTTTACGATTCCTCTTCAAAAATGTTTGGAAGTGGTAATTAACGTAATAAATATTCATTAGATGTACGGGGCTTTTAACCCCAAATTAATCTTTAGTCAGTAAGTAGCAATATTTTGATCAAGGAGGCCTAAAATGTTCAAAAGAGTGAAAAAGTGTCTAATTTGTTATTTATATATTTTATTTCTTTATTGAATTTACTTGTGCATTGTACCCGTTCCTGTAAATATTTATTTTTTTTGCCAATAGTAAAACTATTTAATAAAATTCATAAAATCTCATTCTAAGAGGCCAAAATTAATACTTATAAAATTGTAAATTTAAAATGTTGTTTTAACTATGTACGAACTGATAAAAATTTGAACACTAAAGACTAAAAATTTATTAGCATATAGAAGTAAAACGCCAACTAGAAAAAATGACCTGTCTTATAATTAAATAAGAACCCCAATAATTCTTCAAATGAATCAAGTAATGTATTAAAAATAAGATAGCAAAGTAAATAATGTTTGTGAAACAGATAAAAAATAGATTTGGTAAAAGCTAATTTTGAAATTTCCTAACTTGGTCGATAAAAACTAACCATTATATAATTGCTTTACGGTATTAACTTACTGTCATGTTATTCTACTATTTTCTTGATTATTTATGTCAAATCTTGAATATAAAACATCAAAAATACTACTTTTACATAATATATGAATTTTCATATTGTAATAATTTAAATATTCTTTTAATTTTAAATAAAATGTTTTTGTAAATTCTGAGAATTTAAAAATGATTTAGATTTGAATATTCTTCAATGAAGAACTTAAACAAGAAAACGTATGACATTTTATTAAGTAATTTAATTAACGGCTAACTTTATATATAAATTATAATTCTCGTTAATTTTCCTTATCAATAATGTAAGGTAAACTACACAATTAAAGGTAATAATTAAAGCACGACAAAATTTTATCTCTGAGAAATAGATAGATAGTAGAACTTTATTACAATGTACTTGTTGGTACTAGTGGCACAGTGCTGTAACACAGTTACTTGGGGACAAAATGTTGAGGGGATTGTAGGCAATAGGTTTTATACTAGATCATCTATTAAGTACTAACCGACACGGCGTACGCTCAATGGTTTCTTTAGAGGTGCACACTACTAGAGACGTCTCTGTGAATCTTGGGTGATAGTCACGGTCCGGATGTTGTAAAGGTTGGATGTTGTCAAGGAAAGAAAACTGAATATCAGACTTGTCAGTTAGCTGAAAATCAAACCAATACTACGCGGAGAAGATTGCACATGAAGCTGTAGGTCCCTTAGTTATCCTGGCTATTGACCAATAATAAATGGCTCTTTATAAGCAAGAGTCACCCTTAGTTAGTAACAATGAATACACTAGTTCATCTACACTCATTCGTCCCTCATATTCGCCCATATCTCTACGATCGGCGTCTTGATGACGAAAAGTAATAATTGCCCGTTTACGATAAACTGAGTACTCTTTGTAGGGGATTATAACTCCCAAAAAATTTCCATCATCTTTTAGTATGTTTATATAAATCTAAGTTACATATAAAAATAAGTTAATAATCAATAACCAGAATCTATATATCCCGGTAACAACCGGATCAAGGTGCTATGTACATTATTTACAAAGTAACCAGACATTTCGCCCATACTGTGATGGGGCATCCTCAGCGGTATCGCTGAGAATGAGATCGGTGGATGACCTTCCACTTCCAGCTATTTGACAGGTGGTGGTGGGGGGACTGGTTTAGCAGGTCCACTGGAGAGGGGCGGAGGCAGAGTACGTAGGACAGAACGCTGAGATTGCTCCGTGCCTCCTCCCCTCCCCAACGTACCTGCCAAATTAGTCCTCACCCCACTACCTGTTATATACCTGGAAGGTCATCCACCGATCTCATTCTCAGCGATACCACTGGGGATGCCACATCACATTATGGACGAAACGTCTGGTTACTTTGTAAATAATGTACATAGCACCTTGACTGGTTGTCACCGGAAAATATAGATTCTAGTCATGAGACCGGCCACTTAAGCTTATTCTAAGTTCTAAGAATAATCAATAAATTGCTGTTAAATTATGTAACAGCAATCATAAAATATCATTTAACACTTAACTATAATAGATTACTCATGGTTACAGAACGAAATATACCTAAAACCTTTAGGTATTCTAGGCGAATAATTAGCAATAATAAATCTGGATTGTTCTTCATTGTAATAGGAACTAATTAAAAACGAGATTGTTCCGTGCTTCAACAGTACACGCCTCTATTAAAGAGAAGACATATTCCAGTCATTCGTCTTCTCCAGCCGGCTCCAGACAGCTAGAATAAGCAGATCTCCCCACCAGTTGCGTTCTTTGTTAAATTGCCTAATATTTCTTCCGTTTTGTCGACGAGTTTTCTCTCAAATATTCACATATTTGGCTTTAGCAATAAAGATGTGTCTTCGTGGTTGGAAAATCTCTGCGCACGATGGAAAATTGTATGTTTTGATATTGTAAGCTTTTGAATTTTCTTATAGTCCTATATTTTACATCATTATTATTTAAATTGTTGTTTAAAAGTTATTTTCTGGCATCGAATTATTTATCTGTGATTCATAAAATATATATGATATTTCTAAATCTTTAAGTGTTTTAAGAACAAACTCAACGTTCCGACAGGTATTAAACTCATGTCGTCTTCAGGTGTTACTTCCTTAGTCTACATTTACAGCTTGTTTTTTTCCCATCACCCACAGTAGTTTAAGGAACCCCTTAAGGATTTATATTAGGTAAAAGTTTGGTCGTTAAACATTTTGTAATTTGTAACTTGGTCGTATATATTTTTAAAATGTATATTTCAGTGTGATTTTATGGATCCTAAGATCATTATGGTACGGGCGAATATGGATTTTAAATTATTCTGATGAGAGTAGACGAGTAAATGTAGTCTTGTTACAAACTAAGCTTGACCATTCCTCAGTAACAAGGTTTTTCTCGAAGCTGCACGATGTCAACTTTATCACAATTATAATGTTAAATATTTCGTGATAGTGGGATTTCATCTCTGTTTCCAACATATGTTTGCGTAGTTTACTGGCAGTTTATGGGAACACTGCTGCTCACCCCCACTCATTACACAAATGAGCAATATTTAATTATCAGACCGAGCGTAATGCCCTTCGTCTGTAGTTTATTCTGGGAACAGCAGTGGCGACCCTAGTGGACAACAAGGTTAACTAATAACAGCTGGCTCTAACGACATCAGTTGTAATTGGCGCCACCAGGGCCGCTGTGGTCGGTGGTAACAGAGTTAACGGGCCCCCGGGTGTCCTAGGCTCTGTCAATTGCAGTTGGTTTACCACTAAGCTACTAGAGCTCACCTCAGTCAACAATAAATACTGACAGATTAAACCGTCACAAGGAGGAAGGCATATTATAATACTAGACAAGACAAAACAAGTTGGGTTTAGAAAGCTTATTGAACTAAAAAACAATTCATTTAGTATTTTATTTTAATATTACACATTTATAACAGTGTTTCCTAATTTATCTCAGTAAAAATTAAAATTTATATGAAGAATTATGCTATTTAGACAAAAAGGTTTTTAGTATCAAATTATCTAGTATTTATTTAAGTAAATGAAAAATGAAAGGGAAGAGAACTTAGTGTCAGGCTTGACATTTAGCTAAAAATCATACGAACACTACGTGGTTCGGATTCCACGTAAAGCTGCCCTTAGTTGCCCTAGCTATTGGACTATTAATAAATCACTTTTTCTGATGAAAAGTCGTTCTTAATTAGTAACAATGACTACACTTGTACATATTCACTCATTCGCCCCTCATATTCTCCCATACCTTGACAATCGGCGTCTTAATAATGAAATAAAATACCAACAATTTTAATATATAAATTGTGGTTAATAAAACCTAATTATATTATGGAAAACTACCATTCAAACTATCTTGAACAAAAAAAACCCTCCGATTATTCTAACCATCATCAACTCATTATTGCTTTACTGTCGTTGCAGAAATTATGTGTATGCGAGTTTGAAGGGTGTTTACCAAGAAACTAAGGGACTATAAAAACTTCCAGTCGCACCACTCTTTTCCTTGTTTAATTTTACGTTTTGACATGTGCATTGATGCGTTATTTGCGAACTTATTTAAGTACATTTAAAATCACTGTTTTAACTAACGCATATAAAAGTAACGTACGATAACTATTCATTACACGAGGATTACAATGTGACCATGGAATTAATTTTACTATCAAGAAAAAGGTGGTTCAGGAATTTGATAAGAGCTCCTTTTTCTCCAAACGTTAATATTATGAAATTTATAAAATATATAGCAAAAATGTCTGGCAAGTATGTATTAAAACCTGAATGCGATACATTAATGTTTGTGAAGAATGTGATTAGTAAAAATGTAAAGTTTACAGTGAAAATTATTAAAAATATTGGTACTCTTTTTAGTTCCAACTACAAATAAAGTTAAACCTAACATAAAATGATAAAATTCATATGTATTAATGTTGTGAACAAGAAAAACAACGGTATGATTGGATCTTTAATAGATATATTGGTTTACTTTAATAAACCTGCTTCAAACTCAGGTACATATAATTGCTGCACTAACAGTAAGCTATTTTGGAATCCTATTCATAAATTAAGTAGGCTACGATAATAAATTTAAAAATAAATTAAATATATTTTTTTTTTCAATTATATTCAAGAAGTTGTTCATTGAATCGAAATAATGAGATCTGTAGCAGAATAAACTATTTAAAAAATAGTTTTTTTTTTCCACAAACACTCGCTAATTGAGTTAAGTGGCAGAGCACAATTTAAAATAGTCAGTAATTATTATTCATTGAATGCATCTTTACTTCGTTATGTTTATAATTCTTGTCCAGATATTCTAAAATTTCGTTTTACCAAAGTAAGACAATACTAGAATTTACCACTTTGAAATTGTTGGGAATCACTCACTATGTGGGCTGTTTGAAAGGGGTGCTAACCATGCCTCCTCACCAATTTTTAAATCCAATAAAATGGGAACTTAAAGTGAGATCTGTGGGTAAATTAAGATTAACTTATCGCAAGAAAAGTTTGAATTATAAAACCACTTTATTTGGTGAAATAATAAATAATCAAATAAAATAAAATAAAAGTCCAACTTAAAGAATAAATTAGAACTAAGCTACATGATGTTAATACTATATAAAAAGAAGTTTACCCTTCATATCCTAATAAGAATCATACTATTCCAATACAACTTGACAATTAATAAATATTATAATGAATTACACAGTATGGATAAGATTCAATAAAAAGATATTTAATATTAAAGTTTCAATATTGAATATGTTCTCTAGGCACAAATAACAATACAAATTCTCAGTAAGCGTGATGCCTAATTAGAATCGCTTAATTATTTAGCTGTTTATAAAAACAGTTTTTATTATGCCTTAAAACTTAAAAGTAAGAAATAAAACTGAAAAAATGACAAAAATAACCTCAATGACTGTCTATATTTACAAAATAACATTTAAAACTAAAATAATACATATTCAAATGTAAAAATAAATGAAACAGAGATAAAATCATAAACAAACAAATACATTCCAATTCATACTATACTAGTTTTTTTTAATACAACTGCAATTTTATTGCAATTTAAGAGTGTTCATCCAGTTGAGCGCTCCAATGAATTTAGTTTTGTATTTTACATACATAATACATAAACAAAAACAAATAAATATACATTTTCATCGTGGGTATACATTCTAAGCAGTCAAATACTTGAGAATTGTATTGTGAAAAAAAGATATATATATATATACACAGAGATAAAACAAAACACGGCAAAAAACCTTTAAGATTTTTGACAGACAAGATGAATGACAATGAATTCATGCAAAACAACAATTTAAAACATTTCCTTTGGTGTGAACTGTTGGACTTTCATATTATAAGCCATGTAATGATAATGATATTTGTGGAAAGTTAAAATATTGTGCCCTAATATTTTCCAATACTTGTTAATTTGACTTATTGCCATATGTTTATCACTGTTATTTTGTGTGGTAGCAGCCACAGCTGTGAGATCACAAATTCATGACAGTCCAGCTAACAGACTTGTTGGTCCTTTAGAACTACCCAGGGTGTACGTACAGCTTTAAAGATTTGCTGTGGACGTCGACACAGGACAACATAACCCCTCCCCCCCCAATTACCTCTACGTACTACTTACGGAGTTTAAGAGGATAAAATGTCTCACCCAATATCAGATGAGCCATATTGGACACGTCCATACATCAGCGTGGACACGTTTTGATGTACAGAAATAAGTTCCTTATTAACGCTCCTGTAGGTGGGATGAATCTCTTCCAATCACCCACACCAAATCTGATAATATAATTGGGGATTGACACTAGATTAGTCACGTGATTGCGGTGACTCTATTTACACAATGGATCACATAGTTAGAAAGTAACCCTGCGCATTTTTAAGGACATATTTGCTAGTATAAATAGAACCAATGTGGCAGGTCTTAATTGGCTTGACGAATTAGATTTAGCTTCGTTACACTAGATCAATTTATAATTTAATAAAAAAATCATGACTTTTAAATATTATTCCATATCCATATACGGATTTTGTTGCTAAATTAGTACATAGAAGATGTCAACAAACGATACGCTGTTTATATTTTTTTGTCATCGATTACAATACGAAAACTGTTTTCCGTAGCAATAAAGAAAAATATTCTAGTAAACAAAGAAAATTATGTGAAAAAGCAAATTTCTTACAGAGCAATAACAAAATAAGATTCAGTATAAGGCTGGCAAATGATATATCCCCGACTGAAGAATAGCCAGACAGCTACTGAATTATGAAGAATAAACAAAGAACAAAGTTATTTGAATGAAATTGTGGCCATATTAATATGGAAACAAAAATAAATTCAATTATCCACCTATTTCAAATCTCTCTATATTTATATTATTTTCAATACTATATAGTAATAAATGTCTAGCCTAGTTTTGATTTGCGTATTTGTTATAACTTTTAAAAAACTATTTAGATTTTAATTTTTACATCAGTTTGATTTTTATAACACAGTAGGTTATATACAAGTTGTTTCAGTATGAGATCATACCCCTTCCCCGTCCCCCATATATGACATTAAGGGGACTCTCCGACCTAGATATCACATACAGTAATCTGTCAACGCTGTCACAGCTCCTCGTCCGTTGTTCACATCGTGATAATCATCCTCACGACGAAATGGTTTTTGAAAATTATAAATCATATCATAAATACTCTATTTGTTACTGCATTTTAAGTACGAATTATTTTCACATGTTTTTATATTGTTAAATAGTTTTAAAATCCATTATAAGAGTAATCATTCATATTTTTTTCAGGTTAAGAAATTTTTATTTACTATAGTTTTTATATGCATAATAGCTATATAGTGTTCTTTCTAGTTTAGTGCTATTTGAGAGAACTATTATGAATCTATAAAAATCGAATATACTGATTTTTTAATACAGTATACAAACTATGTTAATATTTTACTAAATTAAATAGTGTATTATATTGTATTTGTATATAAATATGCTTAAAGCTTCTACCGAGAATACATAAACAACCCGCCAACCAAAAGTAAAACAGAAAATATAATGACAAAACAATTAGATAACATAGATTATATAGTATAAAATAATAGCAAAACAGACAAAACATAACAATAATGTAAAATGTATTTATAACAACAAAACAATAAAATATAATAAATAACAGAATGAATAAATAAAAAATGTCAAAAACTTAACAAAAACTAACAAGAGCGCTGTTAAATATAAAAAATATAGATAAATGTGTGATAGCTAATTTTATACGATTTATAGACAGTTAACAATATTTTGATAACATGTTATTAGTAAACTGCCATTAGTTTACATGCTTCAATACATTTATCTGTAAACCAATTACAATAAAGCAGTTCGTTTTGTAAACAATCAACGTGGAATTTATTTGGAACTTATTATAAAAGTTCACCACAGGTTCAATCCACCATAATACTTATATAATAAATTTTAAATATGAGTGACAAAATCTCTAAACATATGTAAATAATATTCTAAACATAACTCGACTCAGCTAAAATTCTTTAACATAAACTAGACATTCTTTAACTAGTATAAGAAAGAGCAAATAAATGTATAACAATAGGAACAACCTACAATTAATATGGCAATTACAACTGTATAAAACAAAATAGTAAATAACTCTTATAAATACAAACAAATAAGTACAACTACCAATAATAAAAACAATAAGAACTCTTGTAACAGAGCTAAATCTAATTATAATATTCACTAATTGAGATCAGTGACTTTAAATATTTATTTTTGAAATTTATGCTGAAAAATTATGTCGATGTCAGACTCTCTATTGTGGACAAGATTATTCTCATCAAGAACAACCCATTTACTGTTTTATTTGACAATTAGTATTATTACAAAAATATAACTAATTTAATAGTTTGGTCACAAGTTATAGTCAATGATTGCTACTAGCTAAAATGTAACTATGCTGTTATTATACCTTCATGTATAACAACGATTTTGATGTATTTACATAAATAATTAGCTATAAATGCATATATAAATGCATATTATATAGTTGAATTTTTTAGGAAATAGAACATTCATTAGAGGGGGTGGAGCAAATGTAATTCTAGAGAAAATGTGTTGTATAGTAAAGATAACCACAATGATATCGACTTAAAGGCAATGCAGAGCTATCATATATTAAGATAAGCTATTTATTAATTCTTGTTAGTTTTTATATTTTATTATAACTTTGAAAAATCCTTTTCAAATTAGTAAATGGTTCCTTTACATCGACCCCGTGAAGTGAGTAGGGTTTCTCAGAAATGTTATGGGGCAAGGGACTTAAAGACTAACAAAAATTACAGCAGACAAAATAGTAACTTAGTTTATGTAATCTTTCAAGTAACCATTAAACATTAAAAAAGGTAAATGTTTTCTATTTGCGATTATTAGAAATATAATTTTAAAACTTGATTTACCATTCAAATCATACATACACTAAAGAATCTTCTATACCACCACACAAAATCTCCAAAAATCATATTATTTGGCTAATTTAAAAATTAAATGACTAAATAATAAATAATTAATTCGTAAGTACAGTAGTTAAAAATAATTATTTGAATTCATAGTAATTAATTTAATTATACGTCATCTTACAATTGTTTCCTAAAAAAATGGAATATATTTGTTGACATGAAATGGAAAAGTTTCACTATGTCTATGATAAAAAAATAAAGGATCTTTTCCGTTCATTCACTACCACTTGATAAATATTCTGTTGCTCCAACAACAATTTCCTAATCATTTTTACGTTCACTGTGGTATTCCTCATCCGCTAGGAATCCGATATCGCTGGCCTTTATCTTATCGCTTTCCAGGAATGGAGAACGCATTCAGCGGTAAGTCAATCATTGGATTTACCAGTTTGTGATCAACTTTAGTAGCCACCTAACCTAACCTAACCTAACGATGCGAAAAAAATAGTGATTGAAGTAACTAATAAGTAGTGGTAGTGAATTGACGGAAAAGGTCCTAAATAATTAGTGGCAATATTTTACAATTGTATTTATATTTATATTCCTTCTTAAAATAAAAAGTAAATTAAAATATAACTTAGCTATGCTGGTTTGTAATTGGCTTGGAAAAGTAATTAAACTATTGACGTACAAAATCTTTTTGTTTTATATTTTTATTTTTGTAGGTAGTATGTTAAATATTGCATAGGTCAATACCATAATTATAACTAAGCCTACTTTATAATTGTACTTATCATTGATTCTCACATTATAATCACAATAACTTTGAAATTTCATAATGGGTCCGTCCCATTCAAGGAACACACAGCTATCGCTACTTGAATGAGTAATCAATGGCTATACTAAATATTACTTGGCTATGGCACTTAATTCATTCATTCTACAATAAATACAGGCGGTAAACAGAAAACTACGAATAAATCTACTTCACTTTACTCTCTTTCCTCTAACTGTTCCTTCTAAACTTGTTCTCAACAGACTCTCTCATCTCTCAAGTCATTTCCAATTCGTCTTTCTTCTTCTTATACTTTATAGTATTTCTCTTCGCCCACTCTCAGTACGTCTTCATTTCCAACTTTATCTTCCCATTCTATTTTCTCCTTCCTTCTAAAATCTAGACCTCCATTGCCCACCCACTCGAGCACACACGTACAGTGTATTGACCCACCTACCCATACACGTACAATGGTATTGACCCACCCACCAATATACGTACAGTGGTATTGAGACTACAAATTACAGCTATTTTAAATAGGGCCATTCTTTTTAAACACCCTTTAGTATACCACTCACTGTACGTGTATGAGTGGGTAGGACTGTAAGGAGGAGGTTGGCCTAGTCAAATATTTATATGCGCACACACATTTGTGACGTCAACGCTAGACCCTCGAGCATGGTTTGCTTAAAATGTTTTTAATGTCGAGCGTGACATCAAAACACACATCAGTGGTACTAGCCTTCTCGTCTCCTGTCTTAAGAGTTTTTCCGCTCCATAAAATAAAACTCTCAAAATGAAACTCATAAATCTCGACCTCACAAAATAAAATTCTATTTTTAATAAACCTTTCTTTTTCACAGCAATCCTTACTTTTATTTCCTTCCTGCAACTCATAGCTTCTTTATGTGGTATGGAGCGAATTAAACGATTTTTCTTGATGAAGGTGCGATGTTTTTATGTATCTAGATCCTAATAGAATATTAATTATGTCATTATTGATTATCTTTAAGTTTATGGACATGTTTGAGTTAGTGTTCGTGGCAGTTGGTTAACAATGGGAGGTGTTTATTGGGCTTGTGTTAAAACTTGTGATCCCAGCTTTGCAAACAACCCTGATTACCACATTTTTAGAGCAAGATTCATTATTCATCATTAAGACTCCAATTGCAGATGTATTGGCGAATATGAGGAGTGAATGAGTGTAGTCATTGTTACTAAGGTTGAGTTGACTGTTCCTTAGAGCCATTTATTAATAGCCAATAGCCAGAACTTCTAGGAGACCTACAGTTTAATGTGTGAAATCCGAACTATGTAGCACTGATATGATTTTCGGTAATATGATAAACCTCATACTCAGTTATCTCCCCTACAACAACATCTGGAACCTGACTATCACCCAACTCGGACACCTTAGACTTCTGTAGCAGTGTCCACGTCAATGGCAGCCATTGAGTGGATCCTGTATCAGTATTAAGAGGACCGAGTTTAGAACCTATCGCCTACAATCTCATCAGCACTTTGTCCCTAAATATTGACCCTAAATACTGCATTGCGAAACTAGTGTTTCAATTTACTGTTGTGATGTACAAATTGTTTAGTTTACGAACACTTTTTGAACACAAATGTTGTTGATGCTCAAGTTTGTGAAAAGTAGATATGTCAAAAAGTCTATGGGGAATGGGTAAACTAAGTTAAAGACGAGATCGGTGTCTTAGTGTAAATATCACTCTAATTGCCCTTTTTTGTAACTTAAATAGAAATACTGTTCGTAGGGTTTTCCCTCCCCAAATAGGTACTGCAATACTCGACTGCCGATTAAAATGCACTTTGATTGAAGGTTGATCATCAATTAGATACGAGAGGTAAGAACAATTGTCGAGTTCAAAAATGCTGACTCAAGACTAGTGAACGACCTCCATTTCAGGTAGACGTCAGGTTGATGAATAAGCTGCCTGAAGGGCTAAAACCTAACAACAGCGAAAAACAGTTTAAGGCTAGTTCAAAACACTTTCTAGTGTCGAAAGCATTTCATCCGATTGACGAGTGTTTAGCGAGTCTCTGTGATGATCCTTTTTAAATTCACATTTTGAGCAAGGCTTAGTGTCAATGCCAAGAACGAATGAGTGGGGGGGGGGGGGTGTATGTTTGCCTGAATAGTCAAGGATTGTCTTACCTGATATCATCCAACTTGAAGTGCAGTGACTTTTGCCATACTAATATAGTTCGACAGTAATAAATACATTTTTATTCTCCTGATCCTTACTTTTAAATCCTTGTTGAAGTTTTAATGTAACACATTTATAACAATAATGTTCTGACTAGTTTCACACTGAATTTTATTATTATTGGTTTACAGACATTTTTACTTACTTACATCGCTATAATAAACATTTTACATACAGGAACTTAGTTTTATGCTGAAAAATTGATATACTTAATTTTTAAACGATTTTAACGCATAATAATCCTGGAAGTAAAATTATTTTACTTCCATACTGAACGACGTCCACGAATGACTTCCATATTGAATTTTGTTCTTAACGATTTCCACTCTGAATCGTAGGCTACTAAAATTATTCAATTCTGAATTTTATGTAAATGATCACATTATATAATTTTAATCTGAATGACTTCCATTAAAAATTTTTATGGAAGTCGTTCTGAATAATTTAATACTACATTTTATCCAGAACGATTTTTACACGGAATTTTATTATACATTATTTATATTCATCATATTAAACTGAACGATTTCCATATTGAATTTTATTCTGAATTGTATGCTTAAAGTTTGTTATACCTAATATCACTCTAAACGATTAGTATACTGATTTATATCCATACTGAATTTTACATGAAATTCTTTTCATACTGACTTTATATTGAACGATTGTATGCTGAACAAATTAGTTGAATATAAAACCGTTATTAGATTTTATCATCAATGCCAGAGCTTGATGATAAAATCGTTCTTTTATACCGTTCTTCTTAATAACGAGCTTAAAAAAACATCGTTATTAGAACGATATTATATTGAATCGTCTCATGAACGATTCATTATAAAATTCAATTGAATGAACCACGTGAGTGAATCATTTATAACGTATTGAAAAGTTCCATTCAGAATGGAAACAGTGAATGATTTCAATATTGAACTGTATACTGAATGATCGTATACTGATTTATATTCTAAATAATTAATATAATGACCGATTTTCATACTGAATTGCATTCTGAATGATTTTGAACTGAACTATCGTATTAGTGGACTAAATTTCATAGTGACTTGACGGGGAATTAATAACTTGATGAGTCACGAAAAATAAATTACTATTTAATAAAAATATCAACAACGTGTTAACAAAATCACTTATCGGATAGAAGTACAACATTTAACAACAAAATTATAACAGACAATCGATTGCTAAAACGACTATAATCAGTGGTGTCCTTTCTTGAAACCCCACTTCTTGCCTTTCTTGTGACCGCCCTTCTTCCCGTAGTCGGAGTGATGCGAGTGGTGCTCCTCATGTCCTTTCTTGCCCTTGTGGCCCTTATGTTCGTCGTCGTAGTGGCCTTTCTTGTGGTGACCCTTCTTACCGTGGTGATCGTCGTGGTAGGCACTCTTGTGGTGTCCACCCTTCTTGTGCTTGCCTTCCTTCTTGGCGTGGTGACCATGGAACGCCCCGTGCTTGCTGTGGTGACCACCCTTGTGGTAGTCGTCGTAGAACTTGTGCTCCTTGTGGAATTCGTCCTTGTGAAACTTGTTGTGGTACCTGCAATCAGTTATACATAATTCAATGAATGTCCTGACTTGACATGAGCACGCAGTTGAGTGAAGCTCTGACGCGCGGTGTTGCCAAGAGTACTGCGTTTTTGACATATGTCAGATTACAATTACTTATTAAGGCAGGTATTCACTTGAAGATTTGTTCAAACAATAAAACATAGAACAACATATAAATAATTCGTTAAGAACAATCTATAAGCAATAGGAATTATAAATGTAAAAGATAATATAAACAATAAAAAAAAAGTACACTATCATAATATGTTTACCCACACTCAAATACACAATACATATAAAACAGGTGTATTCAGAGAAACTTGACAATAATGCACAACTTAAAAAAGGCGTTACTATATCTTACATCGTCACGCCATAGGTACCAAACTCCTCGTAGTTCCAGCATTTGCTGTAAGAGTGCTCTGAAGTCAAGTCGGGTCATACAATAAATAAGCTATAAAAAGGAATGAAAAGAAAAATGATAACAACCTAGTAAACTATAAAACACGATTGTTCCTATGTTATTAGTTTCCCGTACTTTACAATGGAAATGTTAAATAACTGACATTAACATTTCCAAATTATGATTTTGCTGTAAACTTCATCGATAATGAAGCTGGTTTCTAACTACAAATTATATAAAATTAAACAATATTGGAAAAATCAAACAAAAGTAATAAAAAAGATATAAACTCATTTCGTCCCGTAACCATAACACCCATTTTCAAAGGGTTTTCCGAAAATAATACATTCCAGATTGATGTCTATGTTATGGTACTATTTAATCACTTTGTATTACATTATTTATTTATAATATAACAACATCTATAAGACAAATATTCCAACTACCGCAATTGTGTTCAATTTAATGTTTTATTACTGTACTGAGTTGACGTGATGACAGATTTTCGTACATCGTCAATGGCTGTCAGTATAGTAAAATTCTGTGTATCAGCGGCCAACATCATTCAGTGAATTACTCAAAAGGTAAAGCTTCAAGATAAATTATGCTACTGGAGAATGTGTAACATTACAATTAATAGTGATAGTATTATCATACTGAAAGTGGAACAGCTCTATGTTATAAGTTAGTTCAAAGTATTTATGAATACTTTAAGTTATGTTCTTTAAGTTAAATCAACTTCTCTAAAAATATTATGAAAGCAGTATTGATGTTTTCTGTAACTATTAATGTTTATTTGTTTGGTTTTATTAATGCAGGGTAATCAACTCAATTATCTTTATTGTTGTTGATAATGTAACTGCATAACAAACGTCCTTACATTAAATTGAAATAAATGAGCTTATGAATACATTTAATAATTAAAAACTACTGGTTACCAAACTACATATTGTCATTAAAATATTGCACTAGACTGTAATATTCTTTTTCAATGAGAAGTGCCTTGAGATTATTTTTAAATTTAGGTAAATTTGATTCTCCCTTTAATCCTGTTGGCAGTTTGTTAAATAATTTGATGCATGAATAGTAAACCTGTTTTTTTTTTCAAAATGAGAAGATGAATGGCCAGGAATAGCTAATGAGCATGACTGTGTACTCTAAGCATATGGTTGGTTGGTGGAGCCAATACTACTTATTTTTTGTAATAAATAAATACTAATTATTTATATATATAAATGCTATCAAAAGTTAAGAGACCGTTCGCTCGAAAGATGCCTCTGCAAGTTGATGAACTTCCCACCCCCAGAATGATTCTTATTGCTTTCTTCTGAATTACAAACCATTTATTTGTGTGAGAGCTTTCATAACCGCAAATTGGAATAACGTAGGATAGGTGAGGTATGAAACACGCATGCTAAGCAGCATTCTACTATTGGAAAAAAAGATAGTCTGCGAAGGAGAAATAGATAACTATTTATTTTTTTATACTCTAATAATATGCTCCTGGAATTTTAGTTTAGCGTCGAAAACTATTCCCAGAAAATTAGCACTAACACTGGACAAGAGAATTTCCTTTTGTGAAGGCGTCGACCTCTAGTTTATCTAAAGATTTATTTGCTACAGTGATGGAGGTATCGTCAGCAAATAGACACAGGTTTGTGGACGAAACACTACTTGTAATATCGTTGATAAATAGTAGAAACAGTATAGGGCCCAGAATGGACCCCTGAGGCATCCCTGTTTGTACAAAGGACACATTTGATTCAAAGACCCGAAGACAACCAGAACGGTCAATGTAGGGCAAATCAACAATTTGCTTTCTGTTCAGCAGATTTCTGTTCAAATGGTTGTATGGTCTTTCCAGTCACTGGTTTTTCCCCTAAATCCAAGATATTTCAACTTATTCAACAGTAGTGAAAAGAGAAATCAATTTTCTCATACGTGAAAATAATTAATTATGACATTAATTGGGTAATCATTCCACTCACCTTATAACTCATATGCTGAACATTTTACAGTCAAATATTCAATTGTTCTACAGGGAGAAACATATTAAACAGTATTTATTGGAAAATGTTAAATAGTAGGGTCTATTTTCAATTTATATGTTTAATATAAACTCAATTATTTATAAATTATTCTTAGTTGAAGAAGTTACTTTCCATCATTTTTAAGCATACTAGTGATGACGAAAAAATGCATTCGTTCAAATTATATTTCTCAAACCTGACAAATGAAACGCCACACAGTGTAGTTGTCATACGATATAGGAGGGGACAAATACTTAGTGTGGCTTTTAGTGGGCAGATATGCCTAATAAGGTCACAATTCCCCTGATCTACTTAGGTGAGCCCTTTATAATTTTGTAGGCTCGTTGGACCACCGACATAACTTGACTTACGAACCTCGAGAGCGGCATAAGGGTAAAATCTGTTGTGGTCTCACCGGGATTCGAACCCGGACCGGCTGCGTGGCAAGCCACCGCCATAGGCCGCTCCTGTAGTTAAGAGGTGTTTAAATCGTTCTAAATCACGTTTACCATCCTCAGACCAGAGACATTCTGGAAGGGATAGATTGATTTTTATTACTTATGTTGTGTCAGGTTTTTTCTGTTTTATTTCTACCTCAAGGAATATACTGATTGGTAAAAAAGTTCTACTCTAACTTACCCCTTAGTCTTATGTCCCTTCTTGTGGCCACCCTTTTCACCGTACTTGGCCGCCTTATGGCCCTTCTCGCCCTTATGGTGGTGGCCATACTTCTCGGCCTCATCATGGTACTTTTTCTTATGGCCACCGTGATCACTGTAAAACCCAGAGTGCTTGTCTTTGCCATGCTTTCCGTGGTCTCCCTTGTCGAAGTGGTGCTTAGTCTTGTACCCTTTGTCAGCTTTGTGTCCGTGGCTGCTGTGGTGGTGGCCGTGATGCTCCTCCCCACCACCCTTACTGTGCTTGTGGGCGTGGTGGCTTCCAGCTGCCACAAGGTCACTGGACTCACCCTGAGGAATCAAGTGTTAGATTAGATTTTGAAGTGTTCTTTGTGAACTGTATCAGATAGATTTTACTGCATTTAGTTTTAGCTCTGAAATTTTAAGGTAGGAAAATCACGTGACTCTTGAAGGCCAAATGAAATTCAATATGTATCTATACTTTATTTAATGAATAATGACTTGACACGAGAGCACTTGAGTGTAGCACCGACGCGTGGTGTTGCCAAGAGTACTGCGTTTGACATACGACAAAATAATAACTTGAAGATGAAGAATTCTGATTGCAAATGCATTAATAATTGGTTC